>JAMKCH010084832.1:0-44169 GCA_023653785.1 Ophioderma brevispina
AGGCTCGTATTTTGTTGTTTGAAAGGTATGTCTGACCTTAGGCGTCCACCATCCTCATAACAGTATACTTTTCAGCACGTTGTGATCAATTTAAAATTTGACCCCTGTACCAACTTTGTTTTGTCGGGCCCCTCTCCTTAAGGCTCCATTTGTGGCACTTAAAGCAATTCGCACATTTTTTTGACGAGCACCCCAATTTTTCAAAAAATAGATTTTTCCACACGTTGCATAGGTAATAGGCTATTAAACTATACCTGTGGAATGGTTTAGCTCGACAATGTCTGTGTGTCACAAACAAGGAATTTTGTATTAAAGAACCCCATAATAATTCAACGGCTGCTGGAAAGCGGCCTTTTTAATGTGAAATAGCCGGGAAATAGCGCCATGTACGTGTCTATTACGCGCATCCATTAGTTGTTTTATGTTCATGCGAGTCAAGTTAGAGGTTTATCTTCTCGAGTGGCACTATTTCATCATGGACGGGATAAACATAGCTTTCCAGCTCTGCCGTTAAGTAATATCTGGGATCCAATTCTAATTCAAATCGCTTATTTATGATAAATACGCATATTCTAGCATTCTCGTCGCAGGTATAGTTTCCGAGACCATTACCAACGTAACTGTGCCAAAATAGCAAGCTTTTGATCATTGGGGCGCTCTTCAAAAATGTCCATTATTGCTTTAAAATTATGTTTCAGGGTTCCCTGTCAGTTCTGTCCTACATACATGTATAATCAACTCAACCTTTTGTACTTGAGAAGTATGTGTAGCAAATGTCTGCTAGCTCCGGAGCTATAAGGTTTTGCGGCGATATTTCAAACCTCTGTACATAATTCATTGAGACCTAAACGATTTCTTGGTCCTGTGTAAATTAATATTGGTCCGACCAAATGAGGTTACATTATCGCTCATAACTTTCAAACAATATCCTTTAGCCCTAGATTTCACAGACCCCATACGTTTGTTGTTGTTCAAATTATATAACTGCCACCCAAAGACCCCTAGATTTGTTTTGGAAAATTTTGATTTAGTAGCAGAAATGTGCCCAGGAAAGGCATTCCAGTCAATCGGCATTTGAATGACTAAATGATCCCTGATACACTGATATGTCTAAATACATTGATTAATACCTCCTCTGGCAATCAAATTATGCTTAGCTCTATTTGGATCTCTTTGATCTTTTTGAAAGCATCAACTATTAGGCCACAGTTTGATGGATTTGAAGCGCTATGTAATTCGTCCTACAATTTACAGGTGTGGATGTGACATCATGTGTACATAACTGATTGATAAGGTAATATATTAATTAGAATTCTATCTAGCTAGCCGCAGCCAAGATCTGTATCACCATGGTAGCACCAAATGCCAGTCCGTTAAGTTGGGGATTCAGATGATCCTGCTGGATGTCTCGAGCATCACCTCAACGACCCCTGTTTTGGCAGCGGGTAACTCCCCACATCTGACTACTTGATCAATCGCACGATGACAGTGATCGGCAAATCATTCTCGGCATTGGCCACAAAGATGACATTGGAGGGCTATCTCCAATAATCTATGATTTGGTCATTTATCACCCATGAAAGTTTTTTGTACTCGCTTAAGAAGCCTGTGTAGGTGCTATCCGTCTATCCTTTAGCTCTTTCTTCAGCTCCATGTCTCGATCCAATATAAAAACTTCTACACCGGCTCTAAGCACTTTCACTTGGTTGAATTGAGATAGTTACATAGATGCTGTAGTTTTCTTGTAGGCATTCCTAGCTTGTCCCTTTATGTGACAGGAGTCCTTTTTTCTTGCTGTCGTCAACATATGACCCCGTACTTGAAGTCCCTGACCTCTAGCTGAGTTGGTAACTGTCCTGAGTGGCAGTTGATGATAATCCTCCTCCTTGACGGTCACATTCCATCTTCTTGACATTTGGATGCAGCATTCTCAAGTGGCATATAGATCGGCTGTTAGAGCAAGATTATCTCTCCTTTCGTTTGAGCACCTTTAACATGGTCCCTTGTTAAACATGGTTTAACACTGTTCCCTTGTGCTGTTACATTTATGAGTAAGACGCCATCTGGAATGTAAAATAACAGAAAAATATTAAATTGAGACCTCCAGTCCTACTAGAAACTACTTTTTGTATAGACCTTGGCATAACAAACAATATTTGTAGGACCAATAGATCATTTTAAAAAAAAATGATCATTTTTTATTAAAAATGGGTACTTTGGCGTCCATTTTGTTTTCTGCTACAAATCTCAAAACGCAAAAAATCAGGAAATGGCGTCCGGACTATATGTCATGCCTGAGTGGACCAATTTGCCCAAAGCATGGTGTAACTGGTATGAAAAGGTCTGTTATGTAGGACATACGCATGAGTTAGTATACACGTAGGGGTACGCACGAGTTTGGGGAACGGACCCCAGGGTCCCATTCAACACGCACTAGATCAGTGTAGAAGAGTACGCCGTAATCCATCATGGAAACATGTTGAGCCTTCGCCCATAAACGTTTTTTTCGACAAATGAATTTAATAATTTTTGATAACGGTCCAGTCAAGACAATTCAATTCGGGAGAACCAATATCTTGATTATAAGAGGTACAAGATATGACAGAGAAAAAGGTTGTACCATCACATTGGGATTGTTTGAGAGTTCCTGGACCACTAGTGCTGCTTATTTGCTGTTACTTCGACGTCTGGAATGTCCCTTATTTTTCTAAGACTTGCATGATGGCACTGTTGAAGTTGTTAAAATTGAGGGATTTCTTTGAGGGATTTCTTTACTGGAACCTCCTTGATTGGGCTATCTTTCTGGCCCAAAGTTTCGTAATTTCACATTTAATCGAAGTGGATTTCAACACAATATAGCTAGAGCCTTAGTACCTACCCTTACATCATGGGTACAGTGAGTACAGTTTCGTTTTTCTAATCGGGGGCGCGACCGGCCAAAGGCCTAACAATTTCCACTATTTAAGTATTGATATAGGGGATTCAAATCGTGTTTATAGAGTAGACACAGCTGCAATCTTTCTACCCCTACAGGGGTAGTTAAAATAAAAATTTTCCTTGAAACGGCGGTCTTGTGAATTAAAACATGCTGCAATGGGACCCTTGCGAAAAAAGGGGTCTTAAGAGCCGCACATACCCGTACCACCTTTTCAGGTCAGTGGCCCTTACATTCAATTTCCTGGCTTTATACTGTGCTGCCACCGGCACAACGCTTGTAACTGCCTTATATATCGATGTAAGCTCAGCAAAATCGTAAAGGCTTGAATATCCTATTTACACCCACATCGAAGGTCTCAGTTTCGTTGGCTCTAAGGAGTTGATCCTGGTCCAGCACTTATTTTGTTGTTTTTTTTACCATGCACGGCCCTCTTAAAAAGCCGTTAAAATTGATTCATTTAAAAGTTAATCAGATTATATTTTTAAATACTTGCAAATATGGCCTGAGGTAAGAGGGGGGGACCTCCCAAAAGATATGTTTTGATTAAAGGTTAAATGTTTACCTTATACGGAGTCCAGGGTCAAAGAAGGTCAACGCCAATTGCATTATGTTGCCCTATTACCTATTTTGCCTCACAACATGATACTAACACTGCACATGGTATTACTTATTTTGACACAATAAGCTACATGAACAACTTCTTTCATTTTCAACAAAATTGGAGCAACTTCTGATTTTGACCATGTACAATTAGAAATTGACCATTTTTTTTACCATTTTAGCCATTTTTACCAACTCCCAACCAATGGTCCCCCTAGATGGTACAAACTATAAAATTTTTTTTATTTTTTTTATTTTTTTTATTTTTTTTACGTTTTTCTTTTTTTATTTAATTTAAAAGTTGACCCCTGACAACTTAACTTGACCCCTATGTAAAAGTGACACCAAATTTGAGAGTACTAACTACCTATCCGGTTTGATATAGAGAGTCCATACTAACTACCAAAGGTGTAAAACCTTTTTCTTTGTCTTGAAGTACCATTTCATCCCGGGGGGGGGGGGCACTTGTATTCCAAGGTGGATATCATCTCGTTACAAAAACGCGTATTAGGGTCGTTTTTTGAGATCAGGCGATGTACGCGCACACTGTTTAGGGTATCAAATCGTCAAAAATTCAAAATAAGGGTATCCTTTTCACTACGAAAGACGTGTTTAGGGTGTGATAATTTGAGTACTTTTAAAAAATTACCTTAAATGCTGGAAAATAGTGGGTTTTGTTCCCGATTTTCTTCTGATTTCAAATGGTAGATTCCCCCGAGGGATTTTAACCGTTTTCAGCCTTATTTTTCTCTATGTCGTCGCCGCGGCGTGCCGTCTCCTACATATACCGTGTGTCCCAAAAAAAAACCCCGCAACACTTGGTGGCAGGCGCCATAAGTTATGAACAAAAGCACGTGACTACTTATTCTCTTTGGTTTGTAAGGTAAGATAGGACTGTTAGCTATATCCCTGAAAAGTTCGTAAAGGTAGAGTCAATAGTTTTTAAGATATGACCCCAACAATCAAGTAACCCGCAGAACCCATTTTACAAAAAAGGAGGAGCTGGTTAACCACAAGACTGGCAATGATGAAAAGAATGGCAAATACAATATTGATTGCAATCAACATTTACTTGCCCAAATTTCTTGCAGAACAACTTCTACTGGGACAAATGACTGCATTTACATAATTATTATTTAACTGAAGATAATAAAACATTAATTTATTGGTGATAAAAATCTGTTTCCAGAAGATCCGAAGAAGATATAAAACTATGACCAAGTCATCGACAAACTCCACATACATAAAATATTACATTCGTTTGGCCTGCAACTTTCTTTTACTAAAATAATGTTCACATTCTCAACTTTATGAAAGTAAAACCTATGTTTTCAACACAAAGCTCAATAACAATATCAGGTAATATTCATTCTGTCTGTCATTAAAATTTCTGGGGTTAAAAATAACTCTTGTAGTGCGTAACAAATGATATGAATGATTAGCTCTAATCCCATGCAGTCTTATTGGACAATACGAGAGTTTGTTGATCATACATTCCTAATTCGATCTTTTTGGTGTGTTAAAATGCATGTTTTAGGTGTTATTACCAATGGAAACATTCATATGTTAATATTTGTGGCAGCACCTATTTTTTTTTAAAGGGGAAAATGGTGGTTGGACTTAGAGATTCATATTGGTGGTTCTGGGCGCAAAACGTACAGTGCCGTATTTGTAGTTAATAGCGCCTCAATATTGTTAAATGGGTCCTGCAGGTTACTTGATTTCTGGGATTATATCTTAAAAAGTATTGACTCTACCTTCATGAACTTTTCAGGGATATTAGCTAAACATCCTAATCTTTACTTTACAACAAAGTATTAAGTAGTTAATTTCTTTTTGTTCAAAACTTATGGCGCCTGCCACCAAGTGTTGCGGTTTTTTTTTGACACACGGTATAGGGCATAGATAGCCTTTATATTTGGAGTTTCATTTCATTTTTGAGTATAATTCTACACTAAGAATGACGTTAGATGTAGGCCTATGTGCGTAGACACAGAATTAGGGTCTGTGAATTTATGTCAATCAAAATACGGTCATGGATATTTTAGTCTGGGTTTTACTTAGTTCAATGAAATAGCTGAATATGCAGGAAAAGCTGTCAATTACGATACCCGATAAGACCCATTAATTTCAAAGAAATAGAGGCAACTTTAAAGACTTTAAATTTAAATGTAATGGATTTAAATTTTAAACTTTTAGGCTGCAGATAATGCGAAAATTGATGCTAAAAGAGTGAAATAAAACCTTCAATGGAACATCATGTGTAAAAATTTCCTTATCAGGGCCAGGTACAATAAGAGCCTATAAGTCATGTAAGTGGTTAAAGGCACATTTTATAAACGTACTCGTTTAGGGTAGCAAAATTATGTCAAAATCTTGTTTAGGTGGGGGTGTATTT
The DNA here is from genome assembly GCA_023653785.1 of Ophioderma brevispina. Taxonomy (NCBI): domain Eukaryota; kingdom Metazoa; phylum Echinodermata; class Ophiuroidea; order Amphilepidida; family Ophiodermatidae; genus Ophioderma; species Ophioderma brevispina. Next base: position 5,937 of record JAMKCH010084832.1, read on the forward strand.
TTTAAAAAACTGTCATGGCAATGTAACTTGTTTGGGGTTTTAAATTAAACCAAAACACTCGTTAAGGGTAGCAAAATCAAGCCCAATGTACTTGTTTAGGATAGCAAAATCAACCAAAAATACGTGCTTAGGGTTTGTTTCTTGCCAAGTGAACTACGCGCTAGGGTACGTTTTGGGAGCCCATACACGAGCAATGATATCCATCCTTGGAATACAAGTGGCCCCCCCGGGCATTCATCGGCGCCAAAAGGACGAGGACGCGCGTGCTACCTTGTGCGACTCGCCATGCCCGTATAGCATACAGCGAATAGCGAATACCGTATACCGTATACCGTATACTTCTATGTGAACCCAGCCTTATACTCCACCCGAATATGATTGTATATTCTCTTATACGTAACGTCTCTCTTTTACCCACCTGGACGCATAACCCCCGCAGTCGCGCGCAAGTGGCTGTAAGCCTGCTAAAACTAAAACGGGGATCCGTCTGCTCATACGTCCACGGTAAGGGTATTTAGCCGGCTGACTATGTTTCAGTTTGTAGACTTATGGACCCCTCTTTTCAAATTCATGCGGGGACAATTGAATATTAATTATTAAAGAACAATATACAGATGTTGATCTTAAAACGGAATTTTATTATGGGAATAACAGCCACTTTTGAAAAAAAATAAAGATTGATGGACGTCACGGCATGATTGTATATTTTGCTCGGGGACCAGTCAGTAATAATGACTACGTATCTCTACCTGGAAAAAACAAACCGCTTATCGTCAATCGTACGTCCGGGGGTTTTTTGGTTTTGATCAGTAGGGAAAAGGTAAATTTTTAACGGTTTAGAAGCATAAACGGTGTCTTTTGGAAAAATAATAGAACTTTGGGCAGAGGGTCATGTACGACCTTGATTTAACATAGTCGGATTTATAATATCGGTCGCCCCCCGAAGAGCAAACTGATACCTGATACCTGACACGTGACCTGGTTCCTGACACGTGACACACCAAACCATCTCGTTACCGTTTATAATTACAATACGGGCAAAGCTGCAAGCATTCTGTATCTCCGTGTCACAGCGTATCGATCAAGATGTTGAGCCTTAATGTGGTTCTGTAGTCAAGGACTAGTTTCAATGCATTTGAAGGGGCGAGAAAGGAACTATTTTCAATGCAGTTCAAGTCATGTGTGGTACTTAAATGACGCGACTGGCATGGCACCGAATGCTTCTAACTCGATCCATTCCTGATCCAATATAACAAACAACAACAACAACAACGCATTTCATATAGCGCCCAACACCAGCAAGCCTCTAGGCGCGTCCAAAAGAAAAAACCGAGCAGACTGGACCTTAAGATTACCTCATATTACTAAAAAATACGACAAAGCAATGAATGAAAAAAAAAAAACAGGAGGACTTTCAGAAGCTGAAGATGAATATTACAATACAATATACAGTAAAATCACTATCAATAATCGGAATAAATATGTCTTTAGAAGACGCTTGAAAATGGTAACATTCTTGGCATTTGAAGTGAGCAGGCAGTCTATTCCACAAAGTGGGGGCAGCGATAGAAAACGCCCTCTCGCCGTAAAAAGATTTTGAAACCTCGCGACTGGGTAGCATTTGGAGGAGCAGACAGAGGGTTAGACGAGCGTGCGATTCTGAACATTGAACTTTAGATATATCGGGCGCTGTAAGAGGGAGCCATACAGAAGAGATTTAAAAGTGATGAGAAGAATGTTAAAAATGATCCGGTCTTTAATTGGAAGCCAGTGAAGATCACGCGAAGAGCGTTGATATTACAGTCTTTCTTTGCACCGGTTATAAGACGAAATAGGCACTGTTTTGAACGCGTTGAAGCTTAGCGAGAGTGGATGCAGAGAATCCATACAGAAGGGAATTATTGGAATCCAGTCGCGCGAGCGTAACGAAAGCGTGAACGAGACGTTAGGCGGTGGTCTGTCAAGATATCTCGAATCGACCGATTTTGTGGATGGCATGGCAGGCAGAACGGCAAATGGTATTTACATGAGTTGCGAGTGTCATATGCTTATCCATCACGACGCCAAGATTTTCGCTTTCTCGAAACCCGAAAGCAGAGTCTCCGATGATAACAGATGGGACGGCAGCGTGTCTTAGCCAAAGCGCGAAGACATATGCACAATCTCAGTTAGTGTCGATTGAGTAGAAGATGATTTGACGCAGTCCATGAGTTTACATCACGCACACATTCTTGAACGCTTGCCACATGACGAGATGTTTGGTCTTGGTCAAAATCGAGGGATACATTTGGGTGTCGTCGGCATAAACATTGCATTGATGTCATCATGACTGGATATAACAATAGAGAAAATGTGAACGCGATTAAACTTATGATTTTGTAATGGGGTTCTTCTAAGAGTCTTGGGTATTTCATGGTAGGTGATTTGTTACCATTTGGAATCAAAATTGTGATTTGGAGGCCAAAACGTACATATGCATAACATTGGGTCCGATTTGACACCCTTAACTTGGTTTACATCCAGTTTCAGGTGTTTTTATGAATTCAGCTGTGCTTTTAATTTGGTTTGGTATTGAATGTTACCTGTTAAAGATTGCTATATATTGTTGAGGGATTTTTTTTTAGCTCTTTCTTTTCAATATGTCATGTCAAAATCAGAAATCTTAGGGGGCCTAGGCAAAGGTAGACGAGTTCCACCCCAAACCTCAAGAAATATCGTAAGTTCTTGGGGATGTGGATAGGTAGTATTAAACTTACCTCTCTTCTGGGCAAGACTTCCATACCTCGTACCCCTCTCATATATTTCCAGGCAACATAAAAAGTTATATTTTAGCTGTTTATTCCGTTTTTTATCAAACAAGGCCAAATTAAAATAAATTGATCATGTAAATATATACGAGGGTGTACATATGGAAAGTTTATTTCCCTTTTCGTTCAAGTGTAGTTCGCATTTACGATCTTGAAGATCAATGATTTTTTGAGGGTTCAAAATTTTGCCACAATGTGGAGTCCCTCGCGACGGCATGACAACATTGTTTTTTGCCATGAAACACCTTTGCTATTTTCTTTCGCTCTTTCACTGAGTGCTTTTTTATTTAATACAAATGATCTGAGGACAAAATCAAAAAATTGGGCTGTAAAACCAGATATTTAGAAAATATTTTTTTCGATAACTGTCTCGTGTATGGAGATAGGCAGTGATCTCAATTCCATATTAGAAAAAATATGGGACTGAAAACTGAGTCTAGGCAAAGGTATATTCACGACTGTCGTGCACGAATTCTAAATTGGCTATACTACATGCCAATACCACAGGCTTATCATTTAGTCATAACACCATAGTCGTAACACCACTCAATTGTAAATTATGCTACAGCCATGCGCAGTGTAATAATCAGTAAATTTTGTAAGTTGTGCTTAAATTACTCACCGTTTAGGCCCAGCCCACGTCCGTTGCCACTGTTTTCATCGTCACTGCTATTAAAAGTTCACATCAATCATGCTTCTGTTAAATTAACCTGTGCATAACTCAAACTCCAGAAACTTCCCCGGCAAAAGTAAGCTCTATCAAACCCATACCCTTGAACTACCGCCATTGCTTACAGATCTTATGCTCTCTGTAGCAAGGCGCACCGATACACTCTAATCTCAAAACACCCTATTTAAGTATTATACACCCCACAACCATTGCAACCTCCCTGGATAGCGTCACACCACCTGGACACCAGAGCAATTTTTACTCTCTGTCATACCCCTTCTGGATATCACTATACCGTGTGTCCCAAAAAACGCAACACTTGGTGGCAGGCGCCATAAGTTTTTGACAAAAGCATGTGATACTTATTTTTTGTTGTATGATAAGATGGGACCGTTAGCTAATATTCCGGAAAAGTTCATACAGGTAGAGTTAAATAGTTTTTAAGATATGTCCCCACCATCAAGTAACCGCCCCATTTTACAAAAATGAGGACCTGGTAACCGCAATACTGGAAATTGAAGAAAAGAAGGCAAATAATCATTGATTACATCAACATTTACTTGCCCAAATTTCCTTTAATTCCATCTTTTAAGTGTGTTCAATGCATGTTTTTAGCTGTTAGTACCAATGGAAACCTTCATATGTTAAATTTGTTGCAGCACCTGTCTTTTAAAAATGGGAAAATCGCGGTTTGCTAGAGATTCATCGATGAAATTTTAGTAGGGTTTTAAATGAGAATCCTTCTAGAAGTTTTTGGGTTAAGAAGGGTGTTTTAAGATGGTTTTTTGTCTTCTATCTTTTGAAGGGGGCTGAATCATGATTTTTGGGTCGGCGAACCATATTAAAGAAAATATGAGAAACTTTGTGAACATAAGTGGAAATAAAATCAGTAACGGGTAACTTGGGAAAAGCAAGTCAATTGTTTTCAAATGACACATTGTATTTTGTCTTATTATAGGAATTAAAAAAGTATAGTTTGGCACTAGGTCCGACCTTTAGTTACACATGCTACAGCCCTGCGAAGGTTCAAGGTCATTCTGGGGCAACAAAATATCCAATGCGCAGATTTGGTTGAAATTGGTGTAAGAGTAATATAGTGCGGCGTAACTCACAGTCCGGCTACAACGGTAAGGAATGGGCACTCAATTTAGTTGACTCTTCACGTAAACATTAGTTTCACGCTTTATTCCGTTATCGTCTAGGGAGCCCGTAACTTTTGCTCCCGCCGGACTATAGTTGCCTTCACACCGGTGGCAATTATTGCACTGGTCAGACCATGGAACAAAGAATAAAACGGAACCACAAGACTTCCCCCAATCCGATTTTATTCTGTTTATCCATCACCCGCACAAAAAGGAAGACAATCGACCGAACACCTTTTGATCATAATCACTCTGTCGCATCGATGATCGGCGAGCAATTTCCCCATTACTGGATAGTTTTTTTTAAAACTTCTTCAAACCACTGTTACTTTTAGCACTTGTACTTTTAATCCGTGTTCGTACCACTGACCATCTACACATGGATAGCGGCTTGCCCACTGTTGAATAGTCCCGGATGTCACAAGAATGAAGTTGGCTTTTTTACCTTGACAATTGCGGGAAACAATGCATAACCTTGTCAACATAGAACATCTGTGTGAATGTGCACCAGCAGGTGCTTGCATTGTTTTCGCCATATTATCAAGGTAAAAAAGCAACTTCCTGTTGTGACAATCAGCGCCCATTCAACTGTGCGGCAGCCCGCTATCCATGTGTAGAGGTCAGTGGTACGAACACGTAAAAGTGTAAAAGTATATAGCATATTACAAAATGTTCCGGCAGTCTCCGGTGTGTATTTGTTGCTGTTTTCGCAGCGTTTGTACATCGTTATGCGTTCAGCTTGACAAAGTGGGAGAGCGTGGCCTAGCGGTTAGGGTGCTTGCCTGTGGTGCAAATTTACCAAAAATCCCGGGTTCGAATCCCGGTGGGGTCACTTGCTGGGATTCTGGATTTAATCTGTATACGAGGTATTGATTAAATACGAAATGCCGCTCTCCTCCACGGTTCACTTGGAATTGGGCAAGTGAATAATGAAAGCATCCCGTCCTTCGGAGGGGACGTTAAGCCGTCGGTCCCGTGTACAGAGAGTCACAACTGTACATGTACATCGCAGTCAGTGTCGAATAAGAGTAGGGTGTAAACCCCTGACTGTTCCAATCCGCCCCCGGTCTCCAAAGTGGGCCATGTTAGGAGCGTCCGTATCATGGATACACGCGGCCCCGGATCAGCTTAGGCCTACTCAGTTGAATAAATCCCGACACCACCACAAGCCACTACTAATGACTTGTGGACATGCTAAGAAGAAGAATCTTTAGTGCCCAAGATTTTAAATTTACCTCTGTACTAATTTTACCCCCTTATTTGACAAAGTTCCCCCCCCCCAAAAAAAAAAAAAAATTCTGATTCAGCACCCTTCAAACTATAGAAAAACATATTTCAAACCTTCTTCTCCAAACTTCAAGAATAGGATTCTCGTTTATATTCAGGAGGCGGTTGTCTCCTACTTCATATTTTGTGGCTAAAATTTATTTTTCAGTTTTATACGTATAAGGACATCACAGAGAATCACTTCCAACTTGTTGTGAAATTGTCAGTGTCGTAATTCCACCTGAGGGCGCCATTGAATTTTGTACAGGGGTCAAATGTCAAATTGATGATATTGTTGCAAAAACCCTCACCAATGTGTACCGCTCATCATAAGGATTCAGAAAAGGTATAGTTTGCTCTATCTGGGATGGATCGTTCAGGAGTTATTAGCAAAAAGGTCAAAGGTCAATATTTTGATCTACAGGGGTCAAAAATGAAAAAATGCACAGATTTTGATAAAAAATGTCTCTAATTGATGGTTTTACCAATCCAATTCATATTCAGAATAATCTGCCTTATCCAGAATTACTTCTTACCATGGTACCGTAACACCCGAATTTGGCCTGACTCAATAGAGTCCAATGTACACGGATTTACATTCGAGTGTTACCATGGTAACGAGAGATCCTAGATAGGGCAACTATTCTTAATATGAATTGGTTTGGTCAATGGATCAATTTAAGAAAATATTCATTCAAAGCCGTTCATTTCTTGCATTTTTTACCCCTGTAGACTGAAAAGTTCACCTTTGACCTTTTTGCTAATAACGCCTGAAGGACCCATCCCAGATAGGACAAACTATACCTTTCCTGAATCCTTATGGCTAAAGGAACACAATGGTGAGGCTTTTTAGCACAATATCATCAGTTTGACATTTGACCCTTATACAAACTTCAATGGCGCCCTCAGGTGGAAATACGACACTGGCAATTTCACAACAAGTTGGAAGTGATTCTCTGTGATGTTCTTAAACCTATACGACTGAAATATCAATTTTAGGAAGTAGTAATAAAACACTGACAACTGCCCCCAAACTATTAGAACCCTACTATTTGTCGATCAAATTTGACCGATTGGAAAAGTGCGATGAACTTTGATCGAGTGAATATTAATGTTATCGTTGAATATGGATGACATTTTGTCGATCATTTTTTTCGATGAAATTTACTTGAACAATTTTAGTCGACAAATTGTTTTCGCTGAAAAGTGGTCGTTAAAATCCAGTCGCTAAAATGTTTTTAATGATATTCACCGGGGAAATTCATTCGCAATTTTTTTCTGATTAATTTTTTTTTCGATGAAATTTAAACGATAATTTTTTTCGATGAAATTTACTTGATCAATTTTAGTCGATAAAATATTTTCGATGAAAAGTAGTGGATAAAAATCCAGTTGATAACATTTTTTCGATGACATTCGGTCGATTACATTTAGTTGATAATTTTTATTTTGATTTAATTTACTTGATATATTTTAGTCAATAATTGTTTTCGATGAAAAATAGTCGATACAATTCAGTCAATAACTTTTTTCGATAAAATTCATTCGATAAAATTTAGATGATCAATTTTTTTCGATGAAATTTAAACGATAATTTTTTTTTCGATGAAATTTTCTTGATGAAATTCAGTCGATAATTTTTTCAATGAAAAGTACTCGGTAAAATTCATTCGATATTTTTTTCAATGATATTCATTTTTTTGGATGAAATTAGATGGTAATTGTTTTTTCAATGAAATTTACTTGATACAATTTGGTCGATACAATTTTTTGATGACATTTACTCGATAAATTTTAGCTGGCCATTTTTTTCTAATGAAAAGACCACAATTTCTGGAGGAAATGCGTTCCATACACTGATACCAAGATTGGACCTTACTGCTGCTGCAATAGTTGAATTACAGGCATTCAAAAGTTTTATACGTTGACCCCTGAGACTGTTGAACTTTAATAACTGGAGACGAGGTGGGTCAGGAAACATTTATGGCTAGGGGAAGCTCCAGGTCTACCAAGCTGTGGCCTGAAGAGACTGTTCAAAATTCATATAATGGAGGACATTTTTGTGAGTATCGGTCCACTACTTGAATCAATAGCCATAATTCATCTGAACAAAGTGCCATGTTCATGAAACCTATTCTCGAAAATGAAATTGTTAAAATTATAGATAATTTTAATCAGAACAAAAGCACAGGGTACGATGCATGGTATAGGTAATTTTATTGTTAAAAAGATAAAATGAAACGGTCAGACCATTAACTTTGATATTCAACCTCTCTTTATCTACTGTATAGTTCTAGAAGTTCTTAAAGTAGCAAAAGTTGTAATAGCCCCTTGAGCAAGGCTGTCTGCTAAAACTACAAAGTTGCTTTTTCCCATTTATTGTGTTATTGGCATTATTCTCAATTAGTTTGAACATTGTGTTTTTTTTAATTCTTAATATTGTTTTGAACATTGTGTTTTTTGGGGCTACCCTGTCTAGAAAAAAAATGGTAGGCCTACAACTCCTGGACCCCCCCACCTGTGTATCGGTGCTGCGCCGAAATACCGGCTAAATGCCAAACGCCCGGTCCGTTTTTCGTCAGATGACCTTGGCCGTACGGCAGGGGTATCTGCCGACGCCCGGTGTTTCGCATTATCCATCCGCAAATGCGGGCTACATCATTACCCTGCCCAACGGCAGGGGTACTTGGCGAAACAATGGTTATCCCAGTATTTCGGCACAGAGAGATCCTTAGTACAGCGTTCGGTTGTTGGATGTAACTAAGTTCTTGTCAATTGGCTGTACGGACACAGGATTACACGAAATAGGTTTCAGTGGACTCACTCTACGACAGGCTAAGATTAGCTTTAAACTAATAATTTTTTAGGCCTTCAGTATGGACAAGGGAGGGGACCGGAGAAATTGAAAGATGTGTTTGGAAAATTGCATAACCATCATTAATTGTAAAGTTACATAGGTCATATTGCATAGAACTCCTACACCCATCCCACACACACAATTAGGTACATCATATGATTTACTGCTGATATGCATGAATAATAAATTTAACATGACCCCCTCCATCAGATAAAAAATATAATCACATAACCCCCCATTTGTCAAGTAGAAAATCACATAGGTCTAATCCCAATGTTTGTATTCAGCGGACCCTAATAACCAAACCCTAACCTAATTCCTAAACCTAATCTTAACCCTAGGTCATATAAGCCCTATAACCCCAACCCTAAACCTAACCCGTGTTGCAACCGGCCTAATAGCCCTCCTAATCAATAAAGGGGACCTTTACAATGGGATCCATATGTATATCAATGCATATAACGATAACGTATACATTGTTTCCGAATTCGGCTACCTTGGTAAAAGAACGCGGGAATTCTTCTTCATGGGGTCTATGTGGGTGCTTTAGGCGTTACAAGATCGTATCTACGTCTACTATTACATACATGATTGTTCCTAAATGCCAAAAGCCTGATTTTTAATGAGTTTCATTGTAGAATTGTCCATAAAATCACGAAAAATGCGTAAACATGTGCTCTACACATCAACAGCACGTCATTTTCCACTTCCCTTCTCCTCTGCCGAATGCCTGGGTTCTTCGAGAGGAGGGAACTTCGGCATCCGGGTATTTCGGCACCCGGGTGTTTCGGCACAACAGGTGTGCACTGGATCCAGGGCCTACTCGTGATGTATAAAACTACAAACACATAGCGACAGCCTTGATTAAATTGCTTTGTGGTTTTAATCTTCCCTGTACAAAACTCATATGAAATTTTAGCAAAGCAAACAAAATTGGAGAATTCAAATTAGGTTTTTAATACAGTGAATTCTCGCCATTTTTTAGTTTTAGGGTGGGGCATATGCTCAATCCTTGGATGATTTCTGCCTATGATCTGTGACATTATTTGTATCAGAACCAATGAATGTAGTTGGCAGAGCGCCTTGAACAAGGCTAAAGTTGTACCCATTTACAAATTAGAGGATGATGGAGAATTAAGTGGGGTAATATGGACCCCGGGGCATTATGGATCCCCCTTATAACATTTAACTAGAGATGATAGGAGTGTTCCTTCTATTGCTACTTGAAAGAACCCCAGATAGCACTGTAATGGTGGTCCAATACTGGACCAATATTTATTATTTATTGGCCCTATATTGGTTTACAATATTGGATAAATATATTTTGCTCATTGGCCCAATATTGGCCAACTATTGATACAATATTGGTTATATATTGGATCAATGTTGGGCCCAAGCTGGCCCTGTTTATTTTGTTCTCTACATTGGACCAATACTGGACCAATGATTGTAACCAATGTTGTACCGGTGTTGTGCCAATGATGGCCCTTTGTTCTTTTACAACAATTATTTTAATGGATTTTTTTTTCAAGCTGCTATTTTTAAATAAATTAATTAGATAATTTCGAGCTACTGGCATAGTTAATATTTTTAATGAAACTGGTATAATATAGTATAATGTCATTGAAATAATGTGCTCTGGTTAAAACACCCATTGTTGAGACATATTACTGTATTCCTATATGTATTTGACTGAGTTCTCGCCCTGCTATTTTTAAGCAATTAATTGCTTTTAAGTCAATAATGGGCCAATGTTATCCCAATAATTGGCTATATATTGGCTGCTTGTCTTGGGTCAATATTCTTCACCAATATTGGACCAGTAAGGGGTGCCGATATGAACCCGATGCCACAGCTGCCAATGGAAAACCATTATTGGCGCAATATGCAATAGCCACGTGTTACCGATGCCAAGATTACCAACGGAATACCATTATTGCCCTTAAGAGAGCCAATAAATGACCAATAAAGGCCACCCACATAATGTCGATGCCAAGATTACCGATGGACCCATTGTTGGGCCAATATATGCTTGCTATGTGGGACATTATTCAACACTGTAATCAGTTATTAACGGAGGTAGTGTCCTAAGTCAAAGACTATTTAAATTTAAAAAATTTGTCAACACGTTTTTCTTCTTATGTCATTAACACTTTAACACCCTATTTCTCTGAGCCTCGGTTTAGGAGATTGTTACCATGGCAACAATGGTACTGACATTACCATGTGTAGTACATGTTTTCAAATTCCAAGGCTTACATCTAATACCAAAACGGTTGGAGACTTTGTGTATGTGTGATTCTGGCTGGGGTAATATTGACACCCTATAAATTTTCTCATTTATAAACTTTCAGGGCCGTGCCATAGTGGACCAATGTTAATTCCATTTACCCCGCCCCTATTGCAAATAACGGGGAGGTCCATATTGCCGACGCAATGGGGTAATATGGACCATTTACAAAAAAAAAGTTTGAAAGCCCATCTCTTATTTGGGTATAGATGAATGAATATCTTTTGGTCTGTACCTACCATGAACCAAACTTTCAATTGATAATTTATTCGTAGGCAGGGTTTAGTAAGCAACACGCAATATCATTGTTGTTGCCTATCTATTGAGACGATATTAGTAGTTCGTCTCCGCGCAAGTGTTTACGCGCGCGTGTATAAGGATACGCAGTGCACGCATGTCGTACGGGTTTGGTTCTTTTTTTACAGCGGGGGAATATTTTTGTTTTTTTTTTAAACTAATCTTAATTGAAATAAAACTATTTTTGGTGATTAAAACAACCAAACTAAATAAGAATGAGAAAAAAGATAGGAATTTGTTGTTTTGCCCAATAATAGCTAATCTCGTGTCCTATTGGATGGGCAGTCCAAATTTTTATCGTAGTGGATACCGCTGCGCCGGCATCCACCATTCAAAATATTGAACTTGGCATTCGTCGAACTTCCATATTTAAACCTATTTAAAATTTAAAAAAAACCAATCCTATCTTTTATTCTCTAATTGAAAAGTCCTTAAAGAATAGAATAAAATTCTTGGAAATTACCATCTTGCTTAAAGACCCTACTATCATGATTTTCAAAATATTTGAAATTTGCAGGAATAGCTTCAAAGTGAAGATAGTGCGTAGAATTCTCATTAAGTTCCTTTTCCAGCCTGTAGAATTGACAGAAAAGGAAGAAAAGCGGCAGTGTTCCAAGATAAAATTCTCCATTCAATACTGTTGAAGTAATTGTCCGAACGGACAGTATGACTAAAATCTCCGATTCTGTCCTTATTAGTGCTGCTGGTCTTATCGTTTTTAGAGTATTTAGGCTAACCTTACTGTACCAATACATGCAAATCGCTTTTTGATGATTTTTTCGATTTGCCTGATTTAGCAAATCACTGATATTGTTCTTAAGGGGTCCATATTACCACACTTTACGCTTAATGTTCAAACTATCGACCACATGATGTTTGCACTACGATTCTGTTGTTTTTCAAAATCATTGAAAGATTAGTTTTTTTAATATAAATGACATGCATGAAATTCTTAATGAAAAGCATTTTATGGTTTAGAAAAAAAACAAAAACATTTTAAGGGCGTGTTCCGATCGTCCCTTTGGGACCCCCCCGCCCCCCCGAGTTTAACCCTGAAGTAGTATCGATTTTGATGTCATGAAAGGCCGTATTTTTCTCAATTGTCGACCTGAAATTTGAGCCCTGAATCCATTTCATTCCCAAGATATAAACAAAAAACCGCGTTTTAGTGGTTAACCTAGTTGTATTAGCACATGTATTGTAGGGCTTTGCAACATGCATTATTGCTCTACCATCAAAACCGCAATTTTGGTTCCACGGTACTTGATGGTGTTTATGTGCAAGTGCCAGGCTCTCATATCAACAGAGAACACAATCCAAACACAATCGAACAAACCACCTTTAATCTCTAAACTTCACAAATATGGTATCAGAGTCATCAGTGGAAATCCTTTCAACACTGATGAACATACATATCTTCCAATGGTAGGCCTACGTAATGATGTAATTTCGCGGATTTTGGAGAAGTTGTTTCTACTATACATTCCCGCCTCATCTGTACAAAATCCGCTTTCTAACTATTTTTTTCTGGTCCAAAAATGTCCAACGACCAACTGACTGTCTCTCAAACGAAAAAGTAATGTTGCATTGCAATCACAACGTTAATGTGATTTAGAGATCGCGATAATGTTTGATGCACAGTGATTTCGAGATTATTCAACAGCCTAAAAATAGATTGACCGAGTAACCGTTGCCGAGTGAAACTTTGTTATATCGACAAACACCACGTACATGCCACTGTCGTTGTGTAATAAACCACACTGAGCCGATTATTTGAAGCTTGTTTAGTATCCGTATTAGTTTTCTTGGTTTCCTATACTTGCATTACTAACTGGAACGCAGTCCTACTACCGATCGAAAGTCTACTTCAACTTTCCGGTCATAGGCTATCATGATCATAAGATCTTATAACCCGAAGAAACACACACAAAAAGGTAAGAATGCAAAACTTGATTTGCGATTCATGAATCCCGTTCTCGACTCCATCAATTTGATCATAAATATAAATATGCCATAAAAATATGTTTTTGTTTTTGTTTTTGTTTTTGTGGAAAGGATGTGGGTTATCATATATATTATATATCTATATATCAGTTATATATATTATGAACTATATATATATATATATATATCGATATCTATCTATATATCTATATATATAAACTAAGTCATTCATAATCCCTACAAGTCCTATATATATATATTATATTATATATAACTATTTTATTCATAATCCTACAAGTTTTATTGTAGTATATATTTTTGTGGAAGCTAACTTGTGTATTTGCTGCGGCCGAATACCGGGTATGCCGAAACGCCCGATCTTTCGGCAGATGACCTTGCCGTTCCGGCAATAATTCATGCCGAAAATGCGGATACGTCATAACCCTGCCGAACGGCGGTTACTTGCCGACCAACAATGGTTATCCATCGTTCGGCACAGAGGGATCCTCATTACAGCGTGCGGTTGTTGATGTAACTAAGTACTTATGTCATTGGCTGTACGGACACAGGATGATACGAAATAGGTGATCAGTTGACTCAGCTCGTACGACAGGCTAAGGATTAAGTTTGGTAAAAACTCATGATTTTAGGGCCCGTTCATTACTTACAAGGGAGGGGCTGCAGGAATGAAAATGTGTTTGGAAATTGCATAACCCCCAATGGAAAGTTCTAGGCCCTATTGCATAGAAACCATACACCAGCGCCATCCGGCGGCAATCCCATCACACAAAATTGGTACATCATATGATTTACTGCTGATGCCAAATCTGTGTTTGTTTTGCTGAATAATAACTTTAACATGCCCCGATGACCCTTGACCCCCCCCATCATAAAAAAAATAAAATCACTAACCCTTATTTATTTGTGAAGTAGGAAATCACATAGGTCTAATCCGGCCCTAATCATACCCTAATCTTAACCCTAGGTCCAAAAGGCCCTAAACCCTAACCTAACCCGTGTTGCAACGGCCTAAGGGGACACTTTACAATGGAGCCATACATATTTATATCAATGCGTACATTTTTTCCGAATTCGGCTACTCGTGCTAAAACGAACGTGAGCCCCAGGGGTCTTCCCATGGGGTCTAATTTGGTGCTTTTGGCTTAACAATATCGTATTTAACGTCTACTATTACATACCTGCTTGTTCCTAAATGCAAAAGCTGATTGTTTAATGAGTTTCATTGCAGAATTGTCCAGACTAATCACGAAAAATGCGTAACCACGTGCTCTACACTAAACAGCACGTTATTTTCCTCTTCCTTCTCCTCTGCCGAATGCCACGGTACTTCGGCAGTTCCGAGAGGATGAAGTTCGGCACCCGGGTATATCGGCACCCGGTGTTTCGGCGGCGCAACATTATAACCTATTGACGCATTTGTTGAGTGCTGCATCCAACGTTAGCCCAGAACCCATAGTTTTTCGGAACTAGAGATAGATGCCATGTGTTGCGTCTGGGCAGATGAAGGGGGCTACCTGTACTTTTATAGATGTTGTGGCGCACCCCCGGGGCGCAATCCGGGGGGGAAGCATGATGGGTATGGTACGATTGTATTTATTTGAATAGGTCCGATCCGGCCTATAACACGTATTTGTCGATAAAATAAAATCTAATTTAGTATTTTGAATACCATTAGTGCCTAAAATTAATTATAGGAATAGGAAAGAGGAAGGAAAATAATGCGCGCCTGTGTGTGTGTGTGGTGTGGGGGGGGGGGGGTCTAACCACCTTCGCAATGGAAAAGTATAAGAGCAACGAGTCCAGGACTTAATCGACTGCGCCACGCTGGATTTTTTGTAGTGTTGAATAAATAGTAAGACTTAAACGTACCTCTTACTGTTTAAAAAAATAACGCCCATAAAGTTCTAAATTTACACTTTTTGCGTAGCGAATAATGATTCGATTGTAAAATCTAAACAATTACTCCAAATCGGTCATTTTGGTATCAATTTAAGAGAAAAGATTGTTTGGGGACGTTTTCCGAGCCTTCGATGCTTCAAGACGTGCTCTTCCGAAGAACGAAGAAAGAACGCGCGACAAAACCTGTGTTCTAACATGTGATGTGGCTCTATGACGTTCATCGTGACGTCACGGTCATTTAAATAAAATCATAAAATTCACTTTTTGGCTCAGATGTATGCTGTTTCGTATGTTTATCCAGCGTTTCCAGCCCGGTTGAAACCATTCTATATTCTAAGGCGCTCCATGCGATACGATGTCAAAATGTTGGCTACACAATCAAATATCTGGGACATTTTAGGTCATTACCTGATATTTTACTACGAAAGTAATTAAGAGTGTTCCTTGAAAGCCCTAGTCGTGTGCTGCGCCACCTACGGTGGTTCCGGGAACATTTGCTCCTTGTAGGTTCAAGTTCTACCCACTAAGCTATTTTGCCTAACGCCCGGAGAGTAAATTATATCCATACCTCGTAAAATACAGTGTGGCAGTTTTATTGGCATAATTTGTTACTCTAAACCTTTTGCACCATCTGGTATTACGCTATTTCTTAGCTGGTTGTACGCAGGATCTTTGGCGCAAATGGACTGAGAAAGCGACTGGACATAATGATCGTGAATATTCATATGTATGCACACCGCTCGAGTTAGCAGTTCGCCCGCAAATTCAAGGAGTGGTTTCAATTGGAAATCCCACGTATGGTAATTACTTTTTTATGAAGTATTATAATGAATATTAGTAATTTATTATACCAGTATCAGGTATTTTGGATTTTTTTTTTATTATCTTGTGTCGTTTCATGTCATATCTTGTCATTCTGTTTTTTTTTCTGTACTTGTATGTTATTTTCTGTCCTTTCCTGTGCTTGTATGTCATTTTCTGTCCTTTCCTGTGCTTGTATGTCATTTTCTGTCCTTTCCTGTGCTTGTATGTCATTTTCTAATTCTACATCCTTTTATATGCTTGTATGTCATTTTCTGTACTGGTAGGCTATGTCTTTTCATGTTTTTTTTCCTGTACTTGTATGTTATTTTCTGTCCTTTCCTGTGCTTGTATGTCTTTTCATGTCTTTTTCTGTGCTTGTTTGTTTGAGATACTACTCAACACCCTATATTTTGGGCCAACCGAGCAAGATCATTTTTTAATGATGCCCATAGTCCCAGGACAGCTTGGAACAGTAAGGGATTTATACCCTACTCTTGTTCGAAACTGACTGCGATTAACGTGTCCAGAAAAAAAAGCACAGAAAATGACATATACATGCACATAAAAGGACAGAAAATTACATTATAAGCAGAGAAAAATACAGGAAAGGACAGAAAATGACATACAAGCACAGAAAATGACATACAAGTATTAAAGGGGGTGATAGAGTCACGCAATCTGCTGTTTAGTTATCTTATGGAACATTTTGTGGAGAAACAAAACAAGTGCTAGTTATTCCTTATGAACTTATTGAAAAATGTGTCTAGTCAATATTTTGCTTAAAGGAGTAAATATTTTCTCTGCATATAGCTGAGCATGCACATGGCGCGCGGCTTATGTGTGGTTTTTCATAAGAATTCCGTTGGCCGAATGTGAATATAGACACCAGAGGTTCCTTAGTGTTTTAAGAAGTTCAATGTGTTTTTGAAAGCGAACATCGCAACCCCCTCCCGCACCCACACCCAGAAAGATTATACGAACTCTCCATGAACGCTTTATGCTTAATTCAAACAAAACTTATAACCCATCAACTTTTGAAAACGTTGATCATACCGTAAGCATTAAAAAGCATACACTTGTAAAGTGAACCACTTACAAATTTCAAGTCGTTTCTATATCAAATTTGAATAGGAAAATGTGTTTTGGAAAGTGGATATTGCAAGGGTTCCGCGCTTTGCACGGGACGGGTCACCCCCTCCCGCACCCACCCCGACAGCTTGAAATACTTTGAACACTTTAGTCCTAATTCAAACGCAACTTAACCAACTGTATTTTACTTCTTAAAACCGTTGATCATACCTATAAGCATTATTTCAAATTGTTTCTATCAATTTGCATGGGAAAATGTTTTTTGGAAAGCGAACATTTCAAAGGTTCCGCGCTTCGCGCGGGAGGGGGACACCCACTCCCGCACACACCCCAGACAGCTTGAAATACGAGCTATCAACGAACACTTTACGCTTAATTCAAACAAAATTTAAACCATCAATAATATGTTTTAAAAACGTCGATCATACCTATAAGCATTAAAAAGCATATACACATGTAAAGTG
Source organism: Ophioderma brevispina (assembly GCA_023653785.1). NCBI lineage: Eukaryota > Metazoa > Echinodermata > Ophiuroidea > Amphilepidida > Ophiodermatidae > Ophioderma > Ophioderma brevispina. Next base: position 23,487 of record JAMKCH010084832.1, read on the forward strand.
AACCACTTTATACAAATTTAAAGTTGTTTCTATCAATTTGCATGTGAAATTGTGTTTTGAAAGCGACCAAGTGGTACAATGATAATGTTGCCACCGCCATACGGGAGCGTAGGCGATGTGAGCGCAAATGGCGGAAATCACGAAGTGGAGAAGATAAATTATCGTTCTCAAATGCAAAGCATGCTGTTAAGATTGCTTTGTCTTCTGCAAAATCAAGCTACTTCAAAGATCTGTTAAATTCTTGTTTGCCAAAAGACATGTTTCGGACACTTAGTGACCTTCTTAATAGCAATAATCGTGTTCTGCCTGATTCTGATTTATCTTCTGCTCTCGCCAATGACTTCTGCCAATTCTTCACAGACAAAGTCAAGAACATTTGCAAATTCATTAATGACTGTAATGTTAATTCATCCAATTTCATGGTGGATCATCAAAACTCTCCTTCTTGCCAGCTGTCTAACTTCAGCCCACTCGCCGAGGATGATCTGACTAAAATCATTCTCAAATCTGCTTCGAAATCACGTTCACTCGATCCCATGCCTACATGGTTGCTTAACACCTGCCAGTTCTGCTACCAGTTTTGACCAAGATTGTGAATACATCACTCACAACGTGCACGTTTCCTTCCACTTTGAGCACTGCTTCAATCACACCAATTATCAAGAAACCATCACTAAACCGCGATGTTTTTTTAAAAAATAACGACCGGTATCAAATATATTCCATACCTTGGTAAACTCATGAGACAAGCTGTTGCCTCTAAACTTACAAAATATATGAAATGAATAATTTTGGCAGAACCTCTCCAATCAGCCTACAGATCTTCGTCATGGAACGGAGACTGCACTTGCATCCGTCCAAAATGACATACTCAGGGCCTTGGATAAGCAACAAGCACTGTTCTTGTCCTTCTGGATCGTCAGCAGCGGTTGTACGCCTGATTTTGACATCATGCTGCAACGTTTTCATGACAGATTTGGAATGAATAACCGGCTGGAGTGGTTTGGATCATATTTTAGAAACAGAACATGTCACATCACTATTGATGGTGTTAATTCTGCCAGTGTCAACTTACTTTATGGTGCTCCCATTGATCAGTTAATTGGCCCGCTCTCATTACCAATGTATGTGCGCCCCCAATTGGTGATATTATAAGATTGAAAAGATGGTGTTCCTTTTCATATGTATGACTGATGACATCGATCTACGTGCCATTCAATCCACCCTTCCCGGTGAGGCTGATTGTACCCTGTTTAAACTGTCGAAGTATAATAGGAAAGTTCAGCAATGGATGGTAGTCAATAAGCTCAAACCCAATCAAGATAAGACTGAGTTTAATAATAATGTGTATCCCACATTCTGTCTTGATAAGGACAATACACCAGGTCCTTTCTTCTGTGAGAAATTTTGGTGTACCATTGACAAATTGATGACTCTGATGATCATGTCACTAATGTGAGTAAATCTGTGAATTAACACATTCGCAACTTAAGCAGAATAGATATTACATTGACAAAAAGAACTTGTCAGTGCAGCTGGTTCAGAGCATTAGTACGCCCAACTTGAATACTGCGATTCCCTGCTCACTGGCTTACAGCAAAAATCTGAATCGTTTGCAAAGTCTGCAGAAGAAAGCAGCACGCCTGATTTATAAGATGCTTAAATACAAACACACATCTCCTCTAATTAATGAGCTTCACTGGCTTCGAGATTCATCAGCGTATTCAATAGTCAAAACTCTAACACTTGTGTTTCAAAGCTCTTCATGATGGGGCTCCGGGCTACATTGCAGAAGTGCTTCAAATATTACTCTTTAAAACTATAATCTACGTTCATCTTGTCGAACTACATTAAACGTCTCGGACGAAGAATTGGACGGTGATCGTTCATTATCGTGTATAGCACCTAAAATCTGGAAATCTATCAACGGAAACTGCCCAATCATCAATGACACTCCTGTTAAAAAGCTCTTAAGCCTCATTTATTTGTTTGAATAGTATTTGTTCTTCTTGTTATTGTTTTTTCTTTGTTGCTTTGTATTAAGCGCTTTGTACCCTGGGAAAAAGGCGCTATATCAATGTGTATATTATTGTAAAAAAGTAGTAGTAAATTCACAAGTTTTAAATCCGGTTGTCCCGCAGAACGGGGCGGTGGCGATTCACCTTCGCACTCGCAGAAACCGCCCTACTCCTCCTTCCCCTTCACCACGATTCAATGATCCCCCTCCTCAACCAACCCTCCTACTCTACTCCTTCCCTTGCTTCTTCCATGTCTTCTTTGGATGTCCCCTCCTCAAACTCCCACCTCAAACTCAAAAGTCCTTCTTTAAAAAAAATGATGGTCATCCTTCTCAACACATGCCCATACTCTATTCGCCTTCGGCACGGTCCAACGCCTCTTCTAAAACCCAACATGGCATCAAGTCCTAAGTCTCACCGAGTACTGTGTCAGCTTCTTGTGTGAGAGCTGTTGACACCAGGGGGGGCGGCATATTCAGCAGCGATGTAACCCGAGCCAACTTGAAGGTGGTGGTGCGTAAAGTAATGGGGCTGGCACCCATGAGGATCCAGCAAGTCGGCACAGGAGGTTATTCCTCGAAGATACCTTAGCGCATACGGACTCGAGGTGCTGCCGGTAAGTAAGCTGCCGGTCAAGTTTCACTCCCAGATAGGTTGGCGTAGGATTGTTTGGCAGAGGCGCTCCATTGAGGTTGATTTGAAGCTGGCGAGGAGCCACTTTGTTGTTGAGACGGAAAGCAGTAGCGGTGGTCTTGGCTTCGCTCAGGTAAATCGCTGAGGTAAATCGCTGATATACAAGTTGAACAGCATGGGAGCCAGTACATATCCTTGTGATACTCCATTCCTCAGACGACGCAGACGACTACTCTGCCCATCACTGGTCTTGAAAATAAAGCTACGGTTTGCAAGCATGTTACATATGAATTGTACAAGGTGACGATGCGGGATGGTCCTGAGAAGCTTGAGTGTCAGGCCCTGGTGCCACACGGTGTCGTATGCTGCAGTAAAGTCCACCAAGATGACGCCTGCCTTACGACGCTTTTCAAAGCTTTCCTTATTATCATTTGTGAGTTTTACGATCTGGTGGACAGTGCATCGGCCACGGCGAAATCCTGCTTGTTCGTCAGGCAGATGGGGTTCGACGACGGGCTCCAGCCGGGCCAGGATCATCCTCTCAAGGAGTTTGAAGGAAACACACAGTAGTGAGATTGGGCGCTAGTTCTTAGGGTGTCGACAGGCTTGATTGGTTTGGGAAGTGCGATGATAGTAGCCCTCCTGCATATATTGGGTAAAGACTGGTTGGTAAGGCAGCATGTGTAGAACTCCTGGAGCCATTCCAGACATCGTGGACCGCATTGCATCAGGAACTCCGCTGGTATGTTATCATGCCCCTGGGCCTTTCCACTCTTTAGTTGGCTGATAGCAGAGGTAAGCTCATCTAGTGAGAAGGATGTTGAAAGTGACCCGTCCATCACGCCGGGGGCTCGACGAAGTTTGGTGATCTCTTTTTTAACAGAGCGAGTGTGATCCTTATCAATGTTCTTGAAACGACATTTGCGAGGAGTTGCTCAGTGGCAGTCGCTGGAAATTACGATGGTTTGGAAATTCTGATCGGTGAGGCGGGGTTTATAGTCTTCCAGCCTTCATGCTGGAGTTAATGAAGTGATTCCGCAGACCGTTCCCTTCCAGCGCTCACGGGATTTCCGGCAACATTTGTCAGATCTGAAGCCTTGGATGACGCTTCTTCCCCGGGTTAGAATTCAGGAAATCATTGTAGAGAGTATCACATTCCTAATCCCCAGAATGGGAGATAACTGCGGACACAGCACGTGAATGGTTTCTTGCTAATTAATAAAGAGTTTCACCGTGCTGTTGTAAGCAATTGTAGGTTGAGGAGGTTGGTGTCGGCGGGAGGTTGGCACTCTGAATCCACCAGGAGTATTAAACTGGTCACAGTATGCCTTGCGGAAGTTCCACCTTTTCACTGGCTTTGTTGGTCAGGCTTAGCATGGCTCTCCTGAGCGATCAGTGATGGTCTGTGTTGGGACTTCGAAAGCGGTCGTGAGAGAACAGTCCGGTGAACAGAGATGGTGTCTATGTTGCAAAAGCAAGGTCGGAAATTTGTAGTTGATTCCCCTCCAGAGTTAGAAATAGGAATTGTCTGGTTGCTTGGGGTCGTGCCAAAAAGTTGTACGCCGGATTGGAAGCCCAGTCCTCTAGGTAGCTCATATGGAGTGGTATTCCTGTAACCCCAGGGAAATGCTAGGACTGTTAAAGTCCACAAGCATAAATGCAAGGTGCACCATAAGTGGGTAGTGAGAGTCTGCTTGAAGCCGATGGTCATGGCTGTAGGTGACATGATCACCTGCAATTTGGGTCGTTGCCCATTCCAGGGTGGAGTCGGCAGGTGAGGTTGCAATTTGTTTCCATTGAGTGAGTTCCTAGCAAAGGTGGCAATCCCATGGGTTAGTGCTCTCGGAGTGTCAGTGGCGTAGCCAGGCTTTTTTTCAGGGGGGGAAGGGGGCACATATATTTCAGGGGGGCAAGCTTATATTAAAAATTTGTTAGTATAGTTTCTGGGCCTATGACAAATCGCTAATTTTCGGGGGGCAAGATTACCCGGGGGGGGGGCTTCAGTGCCCTTGCCCCCCCTCTGGCTACGCCACTGCGGAGTGTGCAGCCGCACATGGTCAGAAGGGAACTGTCTGTTGCGTCGGTCTCTTGGAGGAGAATCGCCAGTAGTGACTTATGCGTTGTGTGAGGTGTTCGATGTTGTTTATCTTTGCCCTAGTGAGACCTTCAGTGAAGCACTGAGATGCCATTGTCTGGACATCCGGTGATGTCCTGCACTAATAAGGGAACGTGTTCCAGACTGCATCAGATTGTGTCCTCGACGGGCCATGAGACAAAATCAGGGAGATAAACAAAGGCACAACAGTCCGTTTTAAAAAGACATTATATTAAAAAAGACAACATGTTAGCGTAGCCTCAGTTGATTATCATTCGCCTGATCAATGATCAGTTTTCCGGGCTCACCACGAGGAGGGTTGATAATCTTGAACCCCATTGAATTTGAGTCAAACTTGAAACATATCGGGCTGATGCGCCGGAAATTTTACCGGGTTATGCCGAAAACGCGCATCTTTCGCAGATGACCTTGCCGTCGGGCAGGGGTATCTGCCGAAATGGCCGGTGTTTCGGCAATTACGTCATGCCGCGAAAAAATGCTGGGCTACGTCATTACCTGCGAACGGCAGGGGTTTGTCGTGCCGAAACAAATGGGTATCCCAGTAGTTCGGCAAAGAGGACTACAAGGGAAATAGGTGTTCGTTGACTCAGCTTCGTACGACAAGCTAAGATTAGCTTAAATAATACTGTTCGGGCCCGTTCATTATTTACAAGGGAGGGGCGCCCGAGACGATATCAAAATTGTTTGGGAAAAATTGCATAACAACCAATGTCAAGTTACATAGGGCCCTATGGCATAGAACCCATACACCCATCCCACACAATTAGGTACATATATGATTTACTGCTGATAGCGATCAGGTGATTCTTGGTTTACTGAATAATAAATTAACATGACCCCACTTCCTCTTCAGAAAAAATAAATCCAAATAACCCTGTTTATTTGTAAAGTTAGAAAATCACATAGGTCTAATCCAATGTTTGTACTCACGCACCGGACCCTAATAAACCAAACCCTAAAGTTCCTACCCCTAATCGTAAGCCCTAGGTCTAGGCCTATAGGCACTATAACCCCAACCCTAAAACTAACCATTGTTGTAACCGGCCGAATCAATAAAGGGGACCTTTACAATGGGAGCCATAAATGTATATCAATGCTATAACATATACATTGTTTCAAGAATTCGGCTACTTTGTAAACGAACGTTTACAAGGGGGTATATGGGGTCCGTGGGTTGCCTTTTGGCGTACAAGATCGTATTTAGTATACCGAGTACATAAATGTTGGTTACGTAAATGCCAAAAGCTGATATTTTAATGAGTTTCATTGTAGAATTGCCCATTAAATCACGAAATAATTCCGTAAAACGTGCCCTACACATCAACAGACACGTTATATTCCACTTCCCTTCTCCTCTGCCGAATGCGCCGGTACTTTGGCAGTTCTGAGAGGAGGGACCTTCGGCACCCATGTATTTTGGTACCCGGGTGTTTCGGCACAACACGGCCGTTGGCCATTACCACGGGTGACGGGCTTTCCCCACAATTAACTGTGGTATGGCAATCATGCCTTATAATGCAAGCGGCCTATGTAAAAGACACAATGATAAAAGCGAAGGCCAGATGCATTATAATGCATGACGAATCGTGCTAGGGTTTGCACAGTTCCATTTACGATCAACCAAAATAATTCGGTTTCCTTGCTAGTTCCGTAGTTGCCTCTACTCCCTCGTAAATATTTTTGGACTTTTAACCAATCGGAATAGCCCATTTGCTTCATGTGATCAAATATTATAATTTTCATCGAGAAAAAATGGCGGACTGCTCGGAAAACCTTGTTTTTTACCCCCATATTTCACTCATAAATCAAAGCCCTGCCCTCCATCCAACGATATATAACCTTGTTGGCTAGTAACAGATTTCTAGATTAGTCGATACAGGTTAGTTCGATAAAAATAGCTTAATTTTTAGTAGTTTTTTGAGACAAAACCTTGTGGAAAAGCGAGGTTTTCGCTCCATTTCCAAAATTGTCTTCATCTTGTTATTTTACCACATAATTTCCCTCAAAAATCAAAGCCCTGCCCTTCTTCCAACGATTTACCTTTGATGGCAAAGCTTAACGGGAGCTATTAAACCTTGTGGGCTAGCTTAAATCTGATGGAAAAGTAATTTTTCTTCCTTATATGTGGTCATGAACCCATCAGACATTATCGCCAAACCCGGAGTACCTAGTTGGGTCATTTGGAGCAATTCCGTGACCGTGGAGAGCAGAGCGTCATTTCTCAGTGTATTTATCTTCTGTGAAGGTTAATGAACAAATATGGCGGGGGTGCCCCTCGTGAAAGTGTGGGCGGAATTCAGGAGGGGCAAAATTCATAATACAAGGGTCAAAAATGAAAAATGCTTGAATTGCTGTAAACCGGTAACCAAAGTGTTCGTCTTTTTACAAGGATTAAACGAATGTATAGTTTGTACTACTTGCAACGTATGGTTAATGAGTTATAAGACAAAAATAGTCAAATGTCAAAGGTCATCACCAAAGGTTAAATCTTTAACATTGCACCGATTTCTTTAAAAATGGTCTGAAATTGTTGACCTTTCCACAGGGATTGCAGCATAAATAGTTGGCACTCTCTTTTGTATTTGGTTATCGAGATAAATGACAAACAAGGTCAATGCCATTGACCTCTATTGATCTCCGAATTGTAAAAATATGTTAGCTCATTACCTCATTGGTGAAAGGTGAACGAAGATGCACTGCGCCAACCCGTTTCTCCGAGGTCTTCATGGTTGAATGTTGATCTTCATGTCCTCATTCCCAGGCCCTGGCAGCAGAGGACACATGTTCTGGCATTGCTGTATTTTTATTAGTGGTTATATTGTTTAAATATTATCTTTATACAGTGTCCTTCAAGAAATACAGTACGGCGAGTGGAGATGATACGTAACGTCCGGGAGAAGGTTCTTATGGTGAACAAAGTGGAGGAGGCAGCACAACAACTAGAGGTATGTATACCAAAATTTCTGTTGAAATATGCTAAAAATTTTAGGTCAAAAAATTGGAGGGTGGAAGAAAAAGTGCTTGCTTTGTTTTTAATACAGAAATGTGTTTAGAAGGAAACAATCCGATGATATGTGATTGAGATTTAAAGCATGGGATAGCAACAAATGGATTTTTTGGGTGAATATTTAGTGGTAGCCAAAGTTTAATGTGAGGAAGTGCTTTGTCAAAAGAAAGTCTTATTCCTTAGAATACTGTGATAGATGATAGTAGTCTAACTTTGAATGAAGCAAGTGGCTGAATATGATCTACTAAACTAGTTCACTGGACGTATTTGAGAATCTTGTCAATATTGAACCTTCTAGGTGATAAAAAGGTGTTATTAAATTTCTTATCCACAAAGATTGCTTGTGTATAGAGATATACCATATTCAATCGGAGAGTCTGATGTTTCGATGTAAGCTTCTAATCTCAATTTTTTTTTAAGTGGCTCTAACTCTAAAGAGAGTGCAACAAATAAAGTGCAGGACTCATTATATTAAGAACATTGAAAATTGTGAGTTTGAACCCTGCTGTGGTCAACGTGTCTGTTCCCCTGGGCAAGACAAAGAGCAATGAGAGATTTCACGTATCAGGTGTCCCTAAACATTATGAAAGCCCTGAATTTTGCATTGATCTAAGTCTTTCCATCACAAATATCCCCATCCAAAAAGGATTAAGCTGAGAATTATTTCTTTTGTACAAAAATTGTGAATTTTTAAATTTTGTGTTGAAGCAAATACAAAATTCAGCCTATGTTTTGGGGATGGTACAATCTAAATACCAATAGGGATGTGCCCATGGCTGCTTGGTAAAACGAAATGAATATGACAATTTTCTGATGGCAGCGTAATAATAATAGGCAACCATGCTTTGAGGTTATTTACAAAAACAAAGAAAGAAATAAACAACGCTATATAAAAGCTAATATTATTATTCGCTCTCTTGACTCTACTTAGGTAACCACAACAGTAAATGCTGCATAGAAGAGTTTTCTGTACGAGAAGACCTAATGGCCTTGCTATTGGGGCACATGGTGCAAACATACCGAATGCCAGGAGGATTGAGGGCGTTAAAAGAATTGATCTGGATGAGATCACCTGTACCTTCAGGATATATGGGGATGTAAGTGTGTTAATTGAGACTACCGGATTTAAAAAAATCTTGCTTCTATCAAAATAACAGTTGTTGTAACTCTGGATCATCTACTGCCATTAGGGTCACAATGTTGTTATTATCCTAAAAGTTAGAGGAAAAGCTTCAATGCCAAGAACAATATAATTAACATTAATTCATATTCATTTCTATCCAGTCCAGATGATATTTTTACATGTACAGCATGAAAAAAATCCTCCCCATCTGTCAGCCAAGATATATTTATTCATAATTAGGAAGAGAGGAACCTTTAGTCTCCACTGCTTTTAAGAATTTAGTCAAAATGCACTAAACGCGAATATTAAAAAGTGGAGATTGCAAACATTAATCCTATCTGTAGAACTGCTAAGAGACACGTGTATGAAGTCGGCTTATTAAGTATAATCGCAACGTTTTATCATTTGAGGCTACAGTGTGTAAAATCTCACTGGAATAAACAAACATGATTTTGATGAACAGTCCATTTGGTACCACAAATATACAAATCCAAGACCAGAGACTTAAGCAGCATCAATCAGGGCAGTTTTGAAACCGGTGTAAAGGAATAAGTCAGGCGTACTAATAGTCCGGAAACAATGAACAATAGGCCAATCGCTTCAGTTGACTTTTGCCGCAACATTAGTTTCATGCTTTATTCCGTTTTCGTCTATTGAGCCCCCGGACTGTGGCTACCGCTGGACTATATCTGCTTTCACACCGGATTGGAAACCGGTTTACTAATGCTGCACTATCAGAAAGCGAATATTGGTTATAATTGCTAGACATCCAATGTGCACAAACATCTTGGGATTACAAGCTTACTGTGTACCCATCAAAGTCTTGTAAAGCTGATCAATTTAACATTTCATCACCTTACTCAGGTCATGGAAACTTACCGTCTCAATGTATCCAAAAAGATTGCCGAAGCTGATGTTAGAGTGAACCTTTAGCCTCGGTATTCTAATGTGTTCCACCATTCTCAACCCGGACGTCATAATAACACCATCTTTCAGTCGGGGTTTGGAATTTATCAAACTCTTTTTGCAAAGTGTACTGCACCTGCACTTGTACGTTTAATGGCCCATTACCTCAAGTAAGTCTTCATGAGCTAAAGCAGTGCATGGCTTTGAAATGGTTACAGGGTGCTTGTTCCGATTTATTCTATGTGTTCTCTATTTGATATGAGGGCCTGGCACTTGGACATATACATCCATCAAGTACCGTGGGAAACAAACTTGCGTTTTTGATTGGGTAACCACAATTTGCGCACCCACTTTTCTGCACCCCCGCACCCACTTTTTTCTGCCACCACCTGCATCACATTTTTATACCATATATTACTCTAATAATTATTACAATATACTCATGATATATTAACTCAGATGTCACCTGTTAAACATCTCTCTTGATCGTCGAGTACTTTAAATATACACCAATTTCATCCTTGTACATTTCGCGGGAGTTTTTCATTTAGTACCACTCCGTAGTCCGGTTGTAATGGCATGCTTGGCAAATATCAATAATTTAATCATAATGTCAGGGGGTAGGACATGCCAACCTAACAGCAACAGCTTTTGACGTCAATCTTCCCACTCTGCAAGTATAGGTCTTTACGCGTATAGGATTACACACCAAGCACAAGACAGCGAATTCAAAACAGCATCAACTTCCTGTTGCTAGTCTTTTTCAAAACTTACGAATGGTATGAGGGCGCTCTTACGCTATCGAACGGTTTCACACATACTTGACTAAAGACTAGGCCTGGTCACTAAATTTTGATTGAGAAATTACACTATGTTGCAGCGATTAATCCACTATCCTCCACGTATTGAAAATTAATAATTTTTTTCTTAAATATCAGATATTACGAGATCTTTTGAACAAAGGTTTAAGAATAATTTTTTAATGTCACTGGGACCTCTGACTTCCCATAGTAAATGCACTTAGCAGTTCCCCAAATTACCGTTGGAAATCCCAATGCCCAAATCGAGCAGATCGTGCCCCCCCCCCCCCCGCATAATGTACCGCCGACGGATTAGTCTCGTTACCAGATGATAGTCTCAAGCCGGGGTACTAGATTAGACTTTTTTATATGGATGCTAATGAATAAATAAGTAAACTTAAGGGGGGGTATGGGGTCTGACTTTGGTAAAAAAATGTTCATTTACTAAAATGAGATAATCATGGCGTAATTGTGTAGATTCATATCTACAAAAGGGCTTTTTATTCGATCGCAATCGGACAACGTTTCCCGAGATAGGGGCTGATTTTGGTTAAGTCGAAGTAAATAAATACTCTATTATTTTGTCATAATTTAAAGTAATAAATGTACTGGGTAAGTGATTTTTTATGTAATTTTATTGTTTTCTCCCCTGCGATATTTAAGAAAATTATTTTAAAAAATTAATTACGGAACAATGGATGCGCAACCTTTCGATGATTCTTTCATAATAATATGATAATTCATAAAATGAAATTTCAAAACAACTTCCATATTTCACCTCAAACGCTCCCTCAATTTTGTCTAAATGTTTCGAGGTCTATAACGCGTTTCGTTAAAATACGCAAACACCAAAACGAAAACGAATTAACTAGAGAACGCTACACGCTATGCACATGAAATTTGGCACCATATTCAGCACATATAGGCCGAGTGCAACCATGAAGCCCGAATTTTCTTTGAGTTGGCTACCCTGCTTTGCAGATAGGTTGATGATCGTCCTCCCCTCATTGACCAGGCCCATATATTCAGTCTTCTTGCATTTAGATGTTAGGCCGACTTTGTCTGCAGCTTCTCAAGTGCTGTTAGTATATCTTTGCAACCCATATCAGATCAGCTTGTTAGAGCTAATCATCTCGTGTCCCAATGTCTGTGAGATGCTGACCCTGTGGACGTCTGGAACGTTGGATTTGATGGTGAGTCCTTTGTCGTTCATGATGTCAAGACCGTCTGAGGATGTAATCACCACGACTACAAGGGGGGGGGGTTGGATATTAGGAGCAAGATTATCTCCTTGGAGGATTCCAGTAGTTGTTAGGCACTCCTTTGTGGCCCATCCATGGTCTGTACAAAGCTATATGGTTATATACATGATGGCAATTGCCTTGACAGTCTCATCTGGGAACCGAGTTGGCGAGAATATGCAGCATTACATCCTGTTTACACTGGTCAAAAGGCTTGGAAAAATCTACGAACACGATTGAAGCTTTTCTCTTGGAATTCTCAACTCTTCTATCATGATCCTTCTGAGGGCAAGTATCTGAGGTAGTGTTGATCTGCCTTTTCGAAAACCGTTTTGTTCCGTCTGAGAATGGGAGCTATGTGAGTATTGATTCTGTGAGCAGCATGGAGTTGTAGATCTTAGAGGCCAAGTTGGTGACAGTGTAAATCCTCTGTAGTTTGGGTTGTTAGAACGTTTCTTTCTAGTGTTGAGCCAATCAAGGCCGTACGTGGTTCCATGCAACCAGAGCAAAAATTGACATGAAATTTTAAAACTTTGTGACATGGCTCCAATTGATGATGTGTAACATGGACAGTATATACCACTATTTAGGAAAATGAAGAAATATCAACTTCAATTTCACTGCTTCAGACCCCATACCCCTCCTTAAAATAAATAAATAAATAAATAAATACAACCATGAATAAATTGAGAGAATTAATTTTTGACATGACTGAGAGTATGTGTGCATGACTGATTGTAGTAACAATCGCTAAAAATGTGTTTATTAAACACTAGTACCTTAGGCCTACTACGTTTTTCTGTACACACTCAAAAAGATCTACTGTTTACTTCTACAGTATGCAATTAAACTCTGAATAATAATTAAGTAACTTAAAAACTTGCTTTCCAGATTCGTTCACAGACATAGCGCGACAGACATAACCCCCGAGATTTAATTAGTATCGTTGTGGGTAAATGCACGCTACGACGCGGCGGTCGTCCTTACGCGGTACGTAACACGTAGAGAGGCGAGGGCTTAATGGCTATCGCCCATCCCTAAAAATGAACTAGACGCATAACCAACCCCCGCAGCCGCGCGCAGTGGCTGTATCCTTCCTAAAACTAAGAACACGGGGAATCCGCTCTGCTCATTCCAAAGTCGCACGGTAGGGTATTTTAGCCGGCTGACTATGTTTTCATTGTAGACTTATAACCCACATCTTTTTCAGCATTCCAATGCGGGGACCTTGAATATAAATTTATTAAATAACAATATCCAGATGTTTGAATCAATCTTAAAAAGGAATTTTATTATGGGAATAACACCAATTTTTGGAAAAAAGAAAGTTTGATGACGACGGCTTGGATTGGTTTATTATTTTTGCTTCGGGGGGACCCATTCCGGTAAAAATGAGACTACGTATCCCTACATTGGCAAAACCCAAACCGATTATCGTCATCGTACGTCGGTTTTGATCAGTGGAAAGGTAAAAAATTTTGTACTGTTTAGACAGAATATCACGGTGTCTTTTGTAAAAAAATAAAGCACTCACATTTGGGCCGTAACGAGGGTCATGTACAGACCTTGATGTAACATAGTCGGATTTATATATATCGGTCGCCCCCGAAGAGCAAACGGATACATCTGAACCCCTGCACGTGACCTGGTACCTGACACGTGACATCACCAAACTACAACTATTCATCTCGTTACCGTTTATAACTACAATACGGTGTAGAAGTAACCAGTGTCCGCGGCGTACTCATAGTCCCGGGAACAATGGTGAACAATGGGTTAATCGATTCAGTTGACTCTTTTACGCAACATTAGTTCATCACCCGCTTTTATTCCGTTATCGTCTATGGACCCCGACTTGGCTCCTCCCCGACTATATCTGCTTTTCACCGAACTGAAAAGCACCAAGCATTCTGTATCTCCGTTGTCACGCGTAATCGATCAAGATGTGGACTATACACGGGTTCTGTAACAGGGATGGTATGAACACGATCTGCTCGATTTGGCATTGGGGATTTCCAAAAGGTAATTTGTGAAACTGCTACATGCATTTACTATGGCAGTCTCGGTCCAGTGACATTAAAACTCAGCTCTTAAAAAACCTTGTTCAAGATCTTATTACTATCATGATAATTAAGAAAAAAATCTGAAGTTCACATCAATATGCTTCTGTTAAATTACCTGTCATAACTCCAAACTCCAAAACTTCCCCTCCTGCAAAAGTAAGCCTATTTCACCATAATACCCTTGAACATACGCGCCATGGCTACAGAGCTATGCGCTCTTAGGGCCATGCGCGACCGATACACTCTAATAAAAAAACAGCCCTATTATACTATTATATCAGACAACCCAAAACCATGGCACTCCTGGATGCGATCGGAAGTGAACCAAATTTTGGTTCCATTTGGTCTCTTACAGTATTTTGAAGTTCATGGGACTGCTGATTTAGCTGTCCCACCAGAGCAGAAAACAGTAATGATAAACGACTGTATCTTGGACACGTACAGGTGAACAAGGATGGAAATACCAGACCGAAATAGCCGCCTGAAAATTGGTGTGTAAATGACTACGAGGCCTAATTATGACTTAAATTGTTTTAAAGTAGTTTCTAAGGGAAAGTCAAAACTGACTGTAAAACTTTTCCCTTTTTACACTGAAGTTGTGATAAAGGGGGTGCAGTGGTGAGAAAAAGGGGTGCAGGTTGGGTGGCAGAAAGTGGGTTATCAAATTGTGGCTACCCGTTTTGATGGTAGACGCATTAATGCACATTGCAAGTGCTATTCAATACTCTGCTATATTGATGGTTAAGATTGTTATATCTTGGGAATGAAATGGATTTGAGGGCTCAGATTTTCAGACGAAATGTCAAAAATACGCCTTTCATCTAATATCAAAATCGATAACTACTTCTGGGTTAATCAGGGGTCCCAAAGACGATTGGACATGCACCTTTAATGCAAATATAACTGGTAATAGGAATTTAAAGGGGGATGGCCAGATTTAAGGAAATGAAGTTTTCCTCTCCTAGTTGGCCTTCACTCCAAAACCCGCATCTGTAAAGTTTTTCGCGCCGATTTCAAAGCCGTTTTGATATGGGAACTAAAAACGTATTTTGTTAAGCCCCCTAGTATGTGTAAATTTAATGTTGGTCGACCAAATGGGGCACTAATTTCCCTCATAACTCTTCCAACCAAACATCCTTTTGGCTCTAAGATTTCACAGTGTAAATGAGAAAAAATAGTACATTTCTTCTGATACAAATGTTGGACCACTTCCGGTAAAATCTGGGGCTTCTGGGACGATGCTATTAGCGATCGGGCGTATGTACCTTTAATTAAACTTTAGCAGTTAGAAATAAATCCTCTGAAAAAGGTCTATAGCAGGGTTGTAATAGGTAGCTCTAAAATAAAAAGGAAAACATAGAAATTTCTGGTGGTTTGGCCCTCAAGTAAGAAACTTTTGCAAATATGTTGGCAATACTCTGGCCCTTGAGTTAAATAATTGATAACCCCTGGTCTATATGTGACACCAGGCTACCAATGTGCACACTGTTGCTTGAATTTGAGTTAGAAGTTACATTATTGTCCTACAACTATAAAAAACAAATATCAAATAGTTTAAAAATACTAAGACATTTCGCTCTCCTCTGACATTATTACAGAAGCTGCAGCAGTTCAAGAAGCTCTTACATGCAAATTTGTGAAGAATGTTGTTGATGTACCTCGGAATCTTATAGGTAAGGGAGATAATCAAGGAGAAAGGTATTCATGCCTGGACAGACATTAGCATACACCATTATTTTCGTGGACCTCCTGTTTGGTATGTGTGGTTGTGGTGGTGTGTGGGGGGGGCTCATGTGGACCCCCCTCTGAAAACACTTTGCTGGTGGAATTCTTACCACAACTCTGTCTGGGGTATATCAACACAACCACAAACAGAACAACATGGTTGTACCGATTCAAATGGCAGTCCAAAAACTGTTTTTTATGAGCGGCACCAATTCTAAAACCAAAAATGAAAACCACTTTCCCGAATTAATTTTCCATAAAATTTGGCCTCATAAATACATTTCCATTGATGATACATTTACATTGATGAAATAAAAATTGGAAAAGAGTTAATCCAGTATCATTTAAGGAGGCAAAACAAGTTTGAATAGTGTACCAAATGCTTATTTATGCTAATTGGCATAAAATCGCATGTGAGAGGGATGGCATGGTCCGATTTGATTTTTTTCCGCAATATCATCACAATTGATATTTAGGCAATTGCACAAATTTATGCAAAAAGATAGCGCACAAAAACAAAATGTTAGGTCCAATTTGTTCATGTTGTTCATTTTGCATTGAGGCCTATTAAAAAATAAGTTGGATTGCTTCAACTCATGGTTTGGATATTAGGGAGGCATAAAGTGGGTATCAAGTGGCTCATAGAATAGTATGGTGTGGTCGTATTGTGGTCAAAAACAATTGGAGACATGTTTTGTTAACTAAAATCTAAAAAAACATTTTTCCTCAGGCCTGAAATTTTCACTGCCATAGTGACAAAAATATGAGCTTTCTTGATGTCATTTGCGAAGCATGGGGCACATAGGGATTGCTTGTTAGTGTGTGTGTGTGTTCATCTTCTGTGGTAATATGTTAACCCTAACAGGATTGCTAACTGTGATGGCAGATTAGTCATGCTTCGGAATCTCCATTTTGTGTGTCGTGTGGCTTTATAGTCAGGAAGACACAAGGATGGCTTTTCCTTGTAAGCTATAGCTGTGGTCTTGGCTGTAAACAAAGGTTAATAACATGTGGCTCATTTCTCCCACTATGCATGACTGATTACTTCATTCTTGGTCAAGAACCACTGGCTCGAGGCTCATGCGGTGTAAACAAAGTGACCACTGATGACCCCTAAATGAACTTTTACGCCCATGGTTTGTGAAAATCGTAGAACTACATTTTCTTGGCACATAAGATGCTACGGGCCACCGAAGGTACTCAAAACGAACCACTGGCCATGTGGGGATGTACAACAGATTGACCTTTGATGTCCCTATGTTGACCTTTGACCCAATTATTAAAATCAAAGGGTTTAACGTTGCCTCTCTTCGACATACGCATCGACGGATTAACTTCATACTTGGGTCAATCCAAACTACTACTTCCTGTGACAAACCGCGATGGCAGCGACAAACAAGCGTTCAATTTATTTCTTTGTATCATCTAAGGTTTCAAACGACCCACTAATACTTGTCCATTCGTTCCTGTACAAAATGGGCTAGATGAAGACGTCCATTTCCTCCACATGGAACATCTCAGACCTTAAGCTACTTCCTGCTTGAAGATCATATGATCTCCTACCCCATCAATCATGAAATTAGGGTAGTTAGATCCCCACATTGTCGAGTTACTGGACCGTGAAGACTCGCATGCACCGTGGACCCTGTAGGTCACAACACTTTTCGTCAGGTGTTTTTCCCTGTAAGAATACGGTTAAATTGTTTTTCGGATCCAAACAAACATCGATGACAACCTTTTTTGATATTCCTACGAATTTCTACTTAAATATTGATAGCAAAACCGTGGATTTGCAACTCCCGATCTCGCCTTTCCTCTCAGTTTTTTGGGTATACTTAGGCGAGGATCACAAAAAATGCCTCATTGCAGTGGGGGCTGGCTTACCTGTTTTCTCATGTTATTTACTGTTGTTAATCCTATAGAGGCGGCATATGGATTGCTTGTAGTGTGTTTGTGTATCTGTGTGTCTGTATATATCGGTTGTGTCCAAAATGTTGACCGCAAATGTTAACCCTAAACAAATTGCCCACTTTTTCCACATGTGCAACATTTTCATGACATTTATATTCATAATGGTTCCTTGGGTAGTGTCCCACATGTTCGGTGAACCTCATGTGACCTTGGAGATGTCATTTGATCTTCTTTGGGCCAGATAAACAAGGCTATACAGCTTTCAACCCTATAATTATGATTTTTTTAACAAATCCTATCCCTGTTAAGGGGGGATGACCCAATATAAGGATACACAGTGATAGATGGCCTTCACCCCAAGACTCCATCTGTAAAGTTTTGTGCCGATATTTTAATCAGTTTTGATTTGAAAGCTATAAATGTGATTTTGTAAGCCACATAGAGTACTTTGTAAAATTAATATGGGGCATATTTTGCTCATTACTTGAAAATCAAACATCATTTATCCCTAAAATTTCCACAGGGTAAATGAGAAAAAATAGATTTCTTTTGATAAATCTGGGGTTCTGGGGATGAGGTTATTGGTAATCAGACCATGACCCTTTAATTTTACCATTTTTCCTATATTCTCAAAATGCTTAAATATGATGAAGTGGCATAATTTGGATTTGAAATCAGCCTACGTACAGCAGGACAAGAAGGCGATAGATTCTCTGAATGCACCTTCAAGTAAATGAAAAACTAAAAAACATGCTGTTTGTGTTGCAACTAAATTAAGAAAGGCACTTTTGCAAAACTAGAAAATCTGTATATCGGTATTAGCAGGGGGAGCACCAGATGCTATAAGCAAAGTCCCTATATTATTAAAGATCATGGTCCCCTCTACAAAATTCAAGAGGGCTTCCCTGCTCAAATGTCACATAAGCATCTGAAATCGTAGATGGCCGCCAAAATCAAACAAAATGACTACCCCCTGTATTAAAAAATATGATAGTTGCACAAATTACATAACAAAGTTACCCAATTGATTTGATTGATCACAAGGATAAAAAAGGGGAGGGGAGGGTGGGGTAACTTCATGTGACCTTGGTGACCTCATTTGACCTGGGTGACCCCGTGTCTTTTGGCCCCATTCACAGTGGTTTTATATATCAATGCAGGGATTTCTTAATACAGTCTGGAAATAGAAATATGGGGCAAAAGGTCAAAGGTCAGTGCACTTTTTGATACAGGCTCACATAGTTTGGACGGATTGCGTAGCAAAATCCGGCTTATGAAATGGCAATGTCTGGATGTATGCAAGGATGTACGTACGTATGTAAGGACGTACGTGTGTGCGTGTGTCTGAACACAAAAAGGTAAAACATTTTGCCATAACTTTTTTTTCCAGATGAGCTAGAGTACCCAAACTTAGATATATTGTAGGAGGACACAAGCCCCTACTAACCATGTAATCCATCCCCCCGGGGTCCTCCCCTGGGTCTGACATGGGGGTGGGGAAATGTCAAAAAAGGTCAACATTTCACAAAAAAGGTAAAACATTTTGCCATAACCTTTTTTCCAGATGAGCTAGAGTACCCAAACTAAGATATATTGTAGGAGGACACAAGCCCCTACTAACCATGTAATCCATTCCCCCAGGGTCCTCCCCTGGGTCTGACAGGGGGTGGGGAAATGTCAAAAAAGGTCAACATTACCCAAAAAAGTCAAATCTTTTTTCTAGATGAGTTAGAGTAGCCAAACTCAATATAATTTTAGTCTATAGACTGAAAGTGTTTAGACCTATGCCTTTGATAAGCTCCTAGGCGACCGCCTAACTGCCCGATATGGAGTTTTGTTGAGGTTTGGGTCCAACAGTCCATTTAGCTTCAAGTGCCTTCCATGCAGCCAGACTGACTTAAGGACTTTTTTGGTCTCCACCAAATAGACTATACATACACAATGTACACCCATATTATTCAACGCCCCAGAGCTGTAAATACCCTAGGGAGAAAAAGCAATCCGTCCATACCGCCATTGGCGGTTTACAGATTTTAATTACACAAGGTTTTGTCAATGTGTGTAGTTATGTGCAGAATATATACCCATGTCATCTTTTAAATATAGGAAAATTAGATATATTAAATATGATAATTTATACTTGAATTACTGAAGTAGGAAGGAACCATTATAAAAACATTATGGTAAAATCTTAAAGGTGCAACAAGAGATTTAACATTACAGTTGTCTCTAAAAATGATTCTGATTTTTGCACTAATGTAAATGTTTCTATCAAAAATATCCCCATGTGAAAAGATTATCCTGAGAATTACCTCTTTGGTACAAAAAGTGTGAAATTACTAATTTACTAAAGGAGCAAATACTAAATTCAGCCTATTTTCTTGTATCGAAATTAAGCAAATCAAAATCGCTTGTTGTTTTCACTTTCAAAAGCATTTCCGTAGCCAAATACAAGGTGAGAAATCTATTTGGGCCCTGGGGTCTTATATATGAAAATCACTACATAATTATGACACAAATATGGATGCCCCAAGCACCTTTAAGCATTTTTAAAGAGTGCTTCGGTCTTTGACCATTGACCTTAATACCTTGCAGGGATGTAGCAAACCAGAATGCAAAAAAGCGATATTAAGGATTTTACGAAGAAAATATAGCAAACCAGAAGACAAAAAGCAATATTATTTTTTTCCCTTATACAAATGTTTAAAAAATTGAGTTTCTCCAAGTACAAATGTATTTGAAAACAGTGGTGGTGCTAGAGAAAACTTCTGACCTTACCCTCAATTCTCCACTGACCTTCCCCCTCCCCTTCCTCCCGGAAAAAAAATATGGACACACAAATTGGACGAATTGGAATCCGGTATTGCTAAACTTCAACCAGGAAAAGCAGTAGGCCTTGACAACATCTCTACTGAGCAACTAAAAAATCTTTGCCCAATAGCAAAGGAATGGCTTCTTGAGCTCTACAATCGCTGCCTTATTTCCCACAGGTTCCCAAAGATCTGGAGGGAAGCACATGTTATGGCACTCCTAAAGCATGGGAAAGATCCATCCACTCCCAAGAGCTACAGACCTACATCACTCCTTAGCCATACATACAAGCTCTTTGAACGCCTCCTGCTCAATCGTATCGTACCTGT
>JAMKCH010084833.1:0-45133 GCA_023653785.1 Ophioderma brevispina
TTCATCTGCACTGTCTAGCTAACGCCATTTTGTCACCTGCGAGCTATTAATAATTACACCTGCAAAAACAAGCGTATACATTAAAACTTATTGCATTAATACCATTTATGTTAGATGATGTTAACACTTTAATGTTCAACTATTAGCATGTTAAATTATTTAACACGCAAAGATGTTAATGAGTGCGCAACACTTAACATTACATGATGGCGTTCATCTTTCATTTATTACCACCAATGTTTTCCACATCAGCGCTTTGCTTACATTTCATATTTTTGCGTTTAAAAATGGTATATAAAATTTTACCATTCAAACGCGTTACAACTGTTTAAAAATAATCCGATATTGATTGTAATCATTTCACACTGTATTAAACATTACAAAACATATTTAACATCTTCACATATTAATCTCTAATCTTTTCACACAAACTGTTGTCTTCACACTGACTATTTTAAATTTTCTCTGTCATATATTACCACATCTCTTTCAATACCAATTTGTTAAATATCAAAATTTAAAAAGAGAGTTTAATTTAAAAAATTAAAAGACAATAAATTAATTTCACAAGGCGTTCTCGACCACAAAGGTCCCCCGGCCCGCCCGTCGCGATAGTAAATGTAGGGAATATAATTTTTTAAGATCAACAGGGAGAATTGTGATGGAAATAAGGGTTTCTCAAACCACGACGCTGCTGCTGCCATATCAGTTGTAATTTGACGGTATCAATTGTTGCCTACATTGACCATACAACTAGTTGTATTTATTTAACCTAGATGGACCCTATTGACCGTGAAATGACCTTCCAATTTTCGTTAGAAGTGTTGACCACATCCACAATGTTCATGACCTACCACATGTTGAGTAAGTTAACCTTGAATAACCCCACGACCGTGAAATGTGACCTTCAATTTTTCGGCAATGAATTACTCAGTTTTTTCATGCCATCTACCATGTATTGGATTTGACCTTGGATGACCCCACAGACCTTGAAATGACCTTCAAATTTGTCGGCAGCTGAGTGTTTACCACACCCACCAAGTTTCATCCTCCTACCACCTACTTAGTGAATTGACCTTGGATGACCCCACATGACCTTGAAATGACCTTCAAATTTTTCGGCACTGATGTTGACCACACCCACCAAGTTTCATGAATCCTAAACATACTAGTTGATTTGACCTGTGATGCCCCACATGACTTGAAATGCCTTCAAAAGTTTTCGGCACTGAATGTTGACCACACCACCAAGTTTCATAATCCACCACTAATGACAAGGGAGATAACAATTAATCCCATGACCTGAATGGACCCCTGAATGACCTTGAAAGACCTCAAGTTTTGGCACTGAATGTTGACCACACCCACCAAGTTCTCATCCTACCACATTTGCAGGTTATAGCAATTTTCATCCTTTGACTTGGAATGTGACCCATATGACCTTGAAATGATTCAAATTTTCGGACACTGAAGTTGACCACACCACCAAAGTTTATCATCATACCACATTGACAAGGGTTCTAGCCATTTAATTCCTTTGACCTTGAATGACCCCCTGATGACCTTGAAATGACCTTCAAATTTTCGGCATGAATATTGACGAAACCCAACAAGTTTACATCATCCCCACAAATGACAAGGTATAGCAATTTAATTCATTGACCTTGAATGACCCCTGCATGACCTTGAAATGACCTTCAAATTTTTCGACACTGAATGTTGACCACACCCACCAAGTTTATCATCTACCAATACTTAGTGAATTGACCTGGGATGACCCCACAGACCTTGAAATGACCTCAAATTTTTCGGCACTGAATGTCAACCCCACCAAGTGTCATTCATCCTACCACAATTGACAAGGTATAAAGCAATTTAATTCCCATTGACATTTGAAGACCCCGATGACTTGAAATACCTTCAAAATTTTCAGCACTGAATGTGACCGACCACCCACAAAGTTTCAGCATCCTACCACATTGACAAGGGTAATAGCATTTCATCCTTTGACCTGAATGACCCCAATAGGACCTTGAAATGACCTTCAAAGGTTTCGGCACGGATTTGGACCACACCCACCAAGTTTCATCATCCTACCACGAATGAACCAAGGGTTATAGCAATTAATTCCATTTGACCTGAATGACCCCTGATGAACTTGAAATGACCTCAAATTTTTTCGGCACTGAATGTTGACGACCACCCACGCAACGTTTCATCATACTACCACAATTGACAAGGTTCAGCAATTTAATTACATTTGACCTTGAATGGACCCCTGCATGACCTTGAAAGACAGGGCAAATTTTTCAGCACTGAATGTTGACCACACCCACAAAGTTCATCATCCTACCACATTTGCAAAGGGTTACTAGCAATAATTCCATGTACCTTGAATGACCCCTGCATGGCCTTGAAATGAACTTCACAATTTTCGCACTGAATGTTGACCACCACCCACCAAGTGTCATCATCCTGCCACAATTGCCAGGCCTTAGCAATTAATCCCATTTTTGACAATTTGACCCTATTTTTGACCATATTTGACCTTTTTACCCATGCCACTGCCCCACCTCCGAACTCACCACCCGTCTACTTGGGTGACATCTATTTTGCGAATATGGACACCCATACTTGCTTAGATCAAGATATCGTTTTTACAATGTTTATAACAATATAACCCTATTTTTTTTTTTTTAAATACCCTAATTTTTTACCATATTTGACCGTTGACCTACGTCACAAGACCCACTTTACTTCCCCGCCCAAGGCCTCACTTGAGATGCATGTATTGCGAAGATGGACACCCACACTTGCTTAGATCCCAAGAGTATTGTGTGGGACGCACACCGCACACACACCTGACGCAGGCATTTCTATAGTCCCCTTTGCCAACTAAAGTGGCGGGGGACCAAATAGAGAATATAAATCACTAATTAAATAAACAAAATTACAGAATAATAATTAAGTAAAATAAATTTAAAAAAAAATAATAAAACAATGCTAACCCAACGACTCTTCGCAGCACCGCCCTCGCTATAATACTGCAACAACTTAAAATAAAAATATTACAACAATACATAATTACATACCTGGTCGTCTTAATATCGGCACCGCTAAGCCCAGAGGACTGCTCGGATTCGGGCTGCTTTTAAGTAACCACGTCCTTTCAATTAAAGTACGAGTAGAATATCTGTATGCCTTGGGGACGCCTACATCACAGTACCACAGGGGTCCTAGGACTACACAGCACAGGTTAGGTCCTGGGACACTACGCACAGTATTCACGGGTCTGGACTTGGTATTGCACAGCGTCCTAGGACGATCCTGAGAGGACCTGAATTTGCGATAGTTTGATTTTTGTTGTAACAATTGAGAGGTCCCCCAAATACAGAGTACGGGTAGCACGTAAGTAAAATTAACTTTAGTTTCAGAAAGGCTCTCTCACTTCTTTTATCTATGTGTCCTAAGGACACAAAGTTTTCTGAATCCTGATTAAAGGTTTCGGAGACTGGGCGTCCTAGGACGCCCCAGTCTCCGAAAAAACCTAGAGTCTAGGACTTTCTGAATGTAGGACTCTTAAATTCCTTCACACCGGTCAAGGCTCCCTGGGATGAAAACCTGCCACCCCCCCCCCCCGTACCCACTGTTATATTACCGCAACAACTGTCGCACAGAGACCCGGTGAGCATGCTTTCGAGCAGGATCCCATTATATCAGACCTTCTGTGGCGATTCAAGCCAAGGAGCAGTATATTGTAGCAGAAAAACCGGCTTACTTTGAAGGAATGTAGTACATGGGGAAAATGTAATTATCTATTAATGGTTTCGTTTTTTCATAACAATTTTGACACCAATGTTTTCCAATACAGAATTCATGTAGATCTGAAAATCATGGGGTCATTTTTTTTAAAGTGTTCTTGGGTGTTTATAAGGGGGGAAAATTTGCACAGGGTAAACAATAAAAGTGTTTAAAGTTTTAAAATTATACCAATCTGTTCAGTTGCTCATATTGGTTCTAAAAAGGTAGAGTTTGCATATGTACGATTTATTTTTTAGTGCAATGGTCCATTATTTTAGAAGGGTTCCGATTTTGTTGAAAAACACAAAAAAACACCATAAAATTAAAAAAAAAAAAAAAATGATATAGATTCTGTGTTTCGCCCTTTCAACGTGAGACTTTTACAGGTATGACAAGTGGTCCCCCATAGACCCGGGGACCACGGCCATTATTTGCCCTCTTAATTAGCATCAAAACGTCATAGACAACGCGACCTTTATATTCGGCTTCTATACAGTAAGACGAAACATTTGGCACCATTTTTAAAACCAAACGATGAATCGAAATTTTACCCCAGTGGCCTTGAACCCGTTCTGCCTTGTAACTTTTGTAATATAACCCTCAGATAGGGCAAACTATAACTTTCTGTAATCCTTGAAAGGTACTGAACACGTTTGGTAACTTAAACACATGTTCCCATTTTATATTTTGACCCTGTATAAAACCTTGAACCATAGAATACATCCAAAGAAACACATTTAAAAAAATGACCCATGATTTTTGGAATCCTCATACATTTGATTTAGAAAAACCTTGGTTGCAAGAGTGTATATGAATTTTCACAAACATACAGTTCACATGTACGATAGGAACAGCAATGGGAATAAAGACATTTGACAAAAAAGTGGTCATGGATCTCGACGAAGAATGATGATCATGGCGTTAACTGCTTAAAGTATTCACTCTAAATTTAGGTTAAAGGTCACCTGATAATCGGTTTTTATCATGTATCAACTTTAAAGCTGCAACAAGAGATTTCACATATCAGGTGGCCCTTAAAAAATGTGAAAAATTTAATTGCACTAATGTAAGCTTTCTCTCCAAAATAAAACCCATGTGAACGATTAAGCTGAGATATTTCTTGGGCACAAAAATGGAAATTTCTAGGTTACTATAGGAGCAATAAACACTCAGCCTGGGTTTTATATTGAATTAAGCAAATCCACAATTCCCCTTTGTTTTCACTTTCAGGCATTTCTGTAGCAAGGTAAGAAATCTATTGGAGTCTATCTATATGAAAAACTACAATATATGGATCCCACAAATCTCTCGTTGCCACCCTTATTTTTTAGAAACCAATTGCCTGAAGTTTAAAGTTGTTGTGTTTTTTGGTAAACCAAATATGGGCCTGTAAAACGAGCCAATCAGACAGTTTTAGGTTCCGCTTCTTTTGTAATTAGGTCAATGAGATATCAGATTTTTAGGAACGTATTTGTCCCATAAATTTATGAACCAATCGACTTTTTAGTATTGCCAATTAGTCCTTAATTATTTCCATGTGAGTTGGAATGTAGAAAGTGTGAAATTTAAGTTTATGCAATTATTTTTAAATTTTACTTGAGGTAAATTTTAATCAGTTTAGAGATTTATTCTGAAAGATATTTTTTTTATAAATAAAAAAAATACGAAATTAAACTTTGCCTTAATTCGCGAATATCATTTGGTAGAACGAAGGGTGAAATGTCGATGCGTGTTAAGGGCTGATTACGCCGTGATTATCCAATATTGAATGCCTAAGAGTGTGATAGGAAAAAATATATCATGAGGTCAATTCTGACTTTTCTATTTCACGAGCGAGCCGAGTGAAATGGGAACAGTCAAAATTTGAACGAAGGATATATTTTACTATTGCACAATATAGAAGTCAATATTTGTTTTAATCTGGTATCATCTACTTTTTTAAGCCATGTGATAGTAAAAACTATCACTTGGCTCAATCACGGAATCATATATAATATCAACTTCCGCTTTTAAGCGTTCTGTAAAAGTGGGCATCATTTTGGAAACATATTCTGATATAAGCTAGTAGACTTCTTAATGAGAATTCTAAGGCGTTTTTAACAGGGAAGAGAAAAATTAAAATAATATTCAGACAGTGGATGATATTTATTTAAAAAACGTGTGAAAAGTCGCATTAAAAGTCACAAAAATACAAGATGCAATTTCAATAATGTCGTTGGATTTTGCGTTAATTAGGAGAGGGGAAAGCAGTCCAGTTGCCTAAACCCTCACTTAAAAAACCATTGAGGATACATAGTAAACAGGAAAACGATCCCCGACTGACCTTAAGCTCCTGGAAACCTGAATTGTTATTCTTCTAAACTTCCTATTTGGTTCTACCGTGGTAGAAGGGCAGAAATTACTATACTGGCCTAGAGGGCACACTGATGAAAAAACTACTCTTACATCAACACGCACGTCAGAATCAACTGACAATTTTGGAAAGCAGTGCACCCTTAATCTAATGAAATATAAACAAAAACTGACAATGCCTAGGATCACGTGATTCGCTTGAATATCATGAAGAAAACTAAAGTAAATTCCATAAATAAATAATTTTGAGTTTTCTGAAGCATCGGAATTGAAATAAAAGTCCAAATATGAAGTTGTTGAACTTTTGTAATCAATCGAATTGAGACAATAATAAGACATAAACGTAAAAACTTCATTCAAGTGAATTCAAATGGAGCTTAAAAGAGTGAAAGGTACCAGCCAAGCCAAGTGCTCTTCAACAATTCTTCACTATACAAATACAACAGATCTAGATATACATAAATAATCATGTCTTAGAAATAGGCTTTCTAAGATACCCCTATTTTGGAGATATATGCTTTGTATAGATCAAAAACTGGCGGACACAAGCAGGGTCCCGTTTCTTACAGACCTGTACTACACTAAGCTTGGACGTTCTTTGGTTTTGCGTCCGCTATCATAAGAACTGATTATGCTTCAACTGGGGGTCTGGAATGCTGGGGGACCAAAATGGGGGTCTTAAGGGGTCGCACATACTGTACCACTTCCAATTGCACCCCTCCCCCCGAACAAAGTCTTGCCCTTAAAGGTGGGCATGCGTTGACAAAAAGAAATTTAACACTTTTAATGCATATGGAAATTCAGCATGACGAAAGGAATTTCATTTGAAATAGTTTACCAAATAAAAATCTAAGCATGCTTTAACGATATATTATTTACATACGCAAAATCACGTAAATAAACAAACACAAACCAAACTTTTCAAAAAACAAAAAATAGCTGCAAATTGTAGGTTGTGTGAATCAATAGCTGTACAATCTTTATGATAGTAAGGTTTATTGGGTTCAGTCGATAGTCAAGTTTACATTTCATTATATGATCGCCCCAATGCAATACTTTGGATCACACCTATTATCTAATCAGGATTTATTTTTGAGAAGCTACAAATGTAAGAACTTGATCACAGGTATGCGATACAGATGTTGACATTATGTGCACCAACAGGCGGGAAGGTAACATACATCTCAGATCATCGACTTAATGCTAGAACATTATTTCATCAACACCAGCTCAACAGCAACCAACGAGTCCTGCAGTATTTGTTTTGTCCGTGTTCTATCTGTATTGACTTCCTGTGTCTTGTATTCACTTCCTGGTATGATATACAGGGGTGTCTCAGAAAGGAATTACCCCCTAATATAGCGGCAAAACTTCAAAAGTGAAGTATCACATTTGATAAATTAAAAAGAATTTAAAAACACAATTACTTTAACATATAATGTAAACATCACTCGATTGAGTTCAGTAGTGTGAAGAAATAAGGCGATTATGTCACAAATGTTCAAGGACACTTCCTTCCAAGTTGCTTAAAAATGCAGATTTGATGTTACCTACCGCTGATACTTGTGTTATGGTCAAGCTGTCTTCTTTTCATGCACCAAAGAACCGGCCTTGTTTAATATTTTGTGGATTCAATGTTTATTTTGTTTCATTTTTATTATAGTAATAAACAATTACCGTGACAATTAATAACAAAATCCCAATAAAAACAAACATGGTAAATAACAAGAATTATCATTTTTTTATTTAGAAACCAACACCAATCAATTCGGTAGAAAATGTTTAACTATGTGGTGACTAAGGGGTGGTATTGCATAGAAGGATTGAGAATTAAATGCAATACCTCATTTAACAGTGGAAAACTGAACAGTAAGATTATTCACAATATTTTTATTCAAATTAACATCTTATGCCATAATATTGGTTTGCATTCTACATTTTAAATAATAAGGCATGATTTGAAGTGCAAATTGCAAAACGTTCCCCACGTTTTAATCTATACTTGTGTTATATGAAGTACTTACACGAGACAAGATGGTTGGTCACCATTTGT
The DNA here is from genome assembly GCA_023653785.1 of Ophioderma brevispina. Lineage (NCBI taxonomy): Eukaryota > Metazoa > Echinodermata > Ophiuroidea > Amphilepidida > Ophiodermatidae > Ophioderma > Ophioderma brevispina. Next base: position 8,207 of record JAMKCH010084833.1, read on the forward strand.
CGCCCATACAAAGGGCGGTTTGTGGTTTTCAGATAGGCCAAATTGTCCATAACATTACTCTGGTCAAGCAGGAACGTAGATTAGATTCCACAGAAATCCTCTTTTGGCAAGAAGACAACTTTAACAATGTAAGAAGTACAGTGAAACGGGTGCAAGTCAATTTTGAACAAGAGTCGCTGTGGAAGGCGGAAACCGCCCGACTTTACCGAACATTAGCAGCCATCTCGACAAGTCTTTCGGTCTAAATCCAGGACAAGTTGGAGACTTAACAATTGCCACACATCCACAGATCAAGCTTTAACAGAATTATCCGCTTAGACCTGAAATTTCACCCTTATCCGAATGCAAGAGTCATTCTCTCCAAGCAGCAGACTCCCACGCAGCAGAATAACTGTTGGGGATTAGACAACTGGTGCAAAATATCCTATTATCTTATTTTTTGTTTTAAAGAAATAAAATGAAAAAGAAAATGAAGTATTGATTATTTCTCGCCTGTCTGTCTGAATCCACTTTATTACAACACTTGGAAGGAAGTGTCCTTTGACATGAGTTACATAATCGCTTATTTCTTTAAAACTATGAACCGAATCGAAGTGATGTTTACTTTAAAAATATTAAAAGTAATGTCGGTTTAAGATTCTGTTTACAATTTTCAAATCGTTGATACTTACTTTTGAAGTTACGGTCACCAATAGTTAGGGAGTAATTCTTTTGAGACACGCTGTATTGATGAAAGCAATTCAAAAATCCAGTAACAAAACAAGACGCATGTAACAATACGATTTGATTAATGAATTTTAAGACGTCGCGTGAGATTCAATCGTGTTTCTGTAAGATATGCCCGAACCACTCTAATTAAATCATTTGTTATCTAAGTTTAGATTAACCTTTTTACAGTTGATTCAAACACCACGGTTCTTTTGCCACATTCCCTTTAATAGATTTTGTAGGGTGTTCAGCAAGAATATGTCTGACGCAAATACGGGTAGCTTTCTGACATGGGAACTATTCCGTAAGTCAGTGTAACCAATAGGTTTTTAAGAAAAAAGTCGTTTAGTTTTTATTTTAAAAAACTATGAATGACAATAATGGTATTTTTAATTCATGTCTAGAGTTATGTCTGTTATGTCTCAAGGGTGATAAAAATCGACAAGTGAAATGAGCCAAGTCCAGAAAAAATAGCTTCAAAATAAGCTTATCAATGTGTTCAAAATACACCTGAAGTGAATAAGATTAATTTTATATTTCTGTCATGCCCAACAACAAGAACAAAAACAAAAAAACAACACTGGATCCTCAAAAATAGCCTCGTTCACCTTAAAAAGAACAAACAAGTTAGTAACAGTGAGTGTACATGTGGTTAGCATTAAAAGAGCCTCGTTACATCAACATCTCGACTGTTCACACTTCTCTTGTTTAGTTGGTTTTCTTTTTATAGGCTCACACTGTATTCATGTTTGAATTGTGCGAACATACTTTCTCCAATTCTTGAATGTGACGATCCTTATTTCTTCGTTTATAAATGTTAAGAAAATCCCAGGTATTGGTATAAGGCCTTGAAGAATCCAAACTTAACCCACCCAAACAAAAAAGAACATTTGAACATCAAGTGTTCCACATGGGGCATCAGTTTCAACTTTAATGAATTGGCTTTTATGAACAGAATTTCGGTATTTTCAGGTTCAATCAGACCAAGAAACATGTAAAACGGTACCTTCCAAGCCCGTACTGCTGTACGAGGCGCCTTAACCCTCGTCTTACCAAGACGAGCATTAAGGCTGTTATAAGGGTCGATGCGAATTTGAAGGTAACAATTTTGAAGTTTTGCTACTCATGTTTCAAACCAATTGAGCTCACTCTTGCAAACGCCCAGTTCCAATATAAAAAGGTGTCGCGTTTCAATCAGCCAAATTTGGAATTCGGAAAACTGAGATAAGGCTCAAAATTAAATGGCAGTGGGTCAGTCAGTCAGTCAGTCAGTGATACACGATACTAAACTGGTCCTTTTTTGGACCACCAAAAACAAGGGGGTCATACATACATGTAATATTAAAAACGTACATCAATAGAAAGGTGGTCTTATCGAAGACATTTAATTCGTACATTATTGTCGTTTTACCGCCTGTTGTATTATTTTGCATGCATGCAGCTGGAATGTCGATGTGGGCCTTTATTATCATCGTAGTGTCGGTTATTGTTCTCTTTATTATGGCCGTCCTGTACTTTAGAATGCGAAGGAAAGAGTGAGTATCCGATATTTAAGGCATCCATGATATGAGATTATCGATCTTAATGGATCATTCAGCGATTTTATGGGAAGGGCTCCCTCAATTTTTTGTACAACAAGGCAACAATCATTTCGTTATCAAATTAAAGCACTCCCTCTTTGTATTTAATTTCCGGATCTGGACAATTAACACAATACACTACGGGTAAAATGAAATATTAATAAAATTAGTTGAATCAGTCGCAATTTTTGGCATAGGTTTATTCTGTAGTCCTTCGTAAGACTAGGCAAAACGGAAGACCATATCATCATGTGAGTGCAACAAAGTCGTAACTGACATTTTTGGCGAAATTTAGTTATTTATATATAATAATAATAATAATATTTGGCTTTTATAAAGCACCATTCCTACAAGATCACGGCGCTGTTACCTATTATTATTACGCTGCCGTCAGGAAATCGTTACAGTTCGCTTCATCTAGGCTGGCAGCTGGCCAAGCGCACAATCCTATCAGCACTTGGATTGTAATATTCCCCATAACAGCTACTCGAATATCGCTTGGGTCGACGAGGCGAGGGTAAAGTGCCTTGCCCAAGTGCATAACACATTGACCGCAGCGGTGCTCGAACCCACAACCTTTGGATCATGAGTCGGCCGTCATATCCACTGGATCACATGTGCCCCCATATATTATGAAAAAGTAGGTCATTACGTATAATTTGATATACATTTTAGGTGACAGTCTCAATTTATGCTAATTTTGGCACAAAAAACCTTAAAACATCAAAAAATGTAGTTACGACCTTTTCCACTTAATATTACGCTCAGTATTTAATTAATTTACAAAGGTAAATGAACACGCATAATTTAACACATATTTCAAGTATAAGGCTAAATTTATTGCAGTTATTAGGCTAATTGGGCCTAATTAGGGGTAGATACGACTTTGTTGCACTCAAAATTGAATTTCTGTTGAGTGCAACAAAGTCATAACTGGCAGAATTATTTTCATTCGAAAGAATGAAACACAAAAATGCTTCTCCTGTAAAATCATGAAAATGTAGATACGACTTTGTTGCACTCACATGACGATATGATCTCTAAATATCCCTTTAAATGATATATCTACGTTGTATCAAATATCAAAGGCAACCGTTTAAAAGTAAATCAAATTTGGGGTAAAATAGCCAGACTAAACAAACTCCAAGTAGCTGGTGGGCAGTTCCATTACTAGACAAGATGATTAGAATAGTAATTAGTGTTTATTTCATTATGAATAGGTGCATCCAGTATCACACCAGTCAACAGTCACAATACTGGATAGAACCTATTCGTGTCCTCAGTGATGTACTCAAGAACCACTCTTCTCTGATATGCTGATATCAAACAATTCACCTGGCCCCTCTTTTAGTATGGGGCGATGTGTTGATGGTTTGAGATGTGTTGGCTTTTTTGCTACAATTGGAATTTTGGGTCTTAAAAATGTAGATAATGGTCCTAGGAATCCAAATCAAATTGTTACCATTTTTTATCCCTTCCGTTTGGCGGCCATCTTGGTTTTCAAAATGGCTGCCATTTTCAACATATTTTGCTCTATATCTCGACTTCTGAGCAACATAGAAGGCTCAAATTGGTGGCAATACCAATGTTTGTGATGTGAAGGGGCACAACTATCACATCAGAAAGTCGCAGATAGTTTCCTTCAGGAGGTCATCTGGAATTTCAAAATGGCCGCCATTTTCAACATATTTTACTTTATTCTGGACTTCTGATCAACATAGAAGGCTCAAGCTGGTGGCAAAACCTATATTCGTGATGTCAGTGAACGCAAATATTACATCAAAAAAATCACAGATTGTTTCCTTCAGGCGGCCATCTTGAATTTCAAAATGGCCGCCACTTTTAACATATACTTCGCCCAATATCTGGAGATCTGAGCAACATGGAAAGCTCCAATTGGTGACATACCCATGTTTTGTGATGTCAAAGGACGCATATTTACATCTAGAAGTCGCCAATTGTTTCTTCCGCGGCCATCTTGAATTTCAAAATGTCTGCATTTAATGTATACTTCGCCCAAAGCTGGAATTCTGGGCACCTGGAAGAGCTCCATTTGTAACAATACTCATGTTGTGATTCTTAGGAATATAGATTTCATCCTCCCCGAGAGTCGCAGATTTTTTTCTTTCTGACAGCCCCATCTTTAATGTCAAAATGGCACATTTTTACATATCCTACCTTCGCCCGATACTCTGGCCTTCTGAGCAAGATAGCTCAATGGCTCCTTCCGAATCAGATAATATATCCCTATTGGCACCAAACACACTTACAGATGGAATCCCGGAGAGCATAGCTCTGGGGTTGTTTTAAATATGGGTTTCAATATTAGTGCTTGTCCATATGTTCCATGTCAATTTCAAGTACTGCAACCAATATCACAACTATCTATCTCCGGCCACAGCCGATATGTTGTTCACCATGTAAGCCAAATTCCCTGTCCGTCATTAAGTTGGGGATGTCAGATGAATCCTTGACTGCATGGGTCTCGAGGCAAATCAATTAAATGTATGAAAGGCTGGCGACGTACCCCTTTTGGAGCCGGTAACCTCCAACATGTGCTAATCCGAGACTACTTGATCAATAGCACGATAACAGTGACCGGCAACTCGTGCTCGGCGTTGACACCCCTATGAGATGGGATGGATATCTCCATATTTTCTGAACTTGGTCCTGTGCTCACGCCAGATATGGTTTTTTACCGCATAGAGCCTGGAGATATCAGATTGCCATAGTGGTGTAGTTTATTGCAGGATTCCAAGCTTGTCATATGCGTGACAGGAAGTCTTTTCTTGCTGGCGGCAACATAGGACCCCCGGTACTTGAAGTCCCTGACCGCCAGATCTTTGCGTTGGGTACTGTCCTCGCGTCTGTAGGCAAGATAGGTTGTGATTATCCCTTCCCTCATTGACGGTCCATCTAAAATTCCTTCTTCTTTGGCATTAGAAGTAGACCGACTTTGTCTGCATCATTCTCAAGTAATGTGAGTTAGAGAGATAACTTGTGCACCATATCTCAGATCGGCTGTTATAGCTAGCTCATCTGCATAGTCAGGTCTGTGAGATGCTGACATTGTTGACGCTATATCGTTGGGTTAGATGGTGGCCCGGCTATGCCTTTGTCGTTTCATTGATGTCAAGACTGTCTTAGAGTGAATCAACACATTACAAAGAGAATCGGGAGCAAAGTCTTTCCTTGGAGGCTCCGTAGTTGCTAGGAGTCCTTTTAGGCCCATCGCATTTCTGCCACAAGCTAAATTGGTTATCATACATTATGCCAATTGCTTTGACAGTTTCGTCTGGGACACCATAGTTTGTAAGAATATGCAGCATTCACATCTGGACACTGTCAAAAGCCTTGGAAAATTCTACAAACACAATTTGAATCTTCTCTTGGAAATTCCCTCTCTCAACTCTTCTATGATCCCCTTCTGAGGGTAATATCTGAGGTTGTGGTATCTGCCCTTGGGGAAACATTCTGGTTTCCATTGAGAGGAATCTAATGTGAGAAACGAATTCTGTTGGCAGCGTTGAGTTGTAGATCTTAGAGGCCAGTGGTGACATTGTGATTCCTCGGAGTTTGGGGTTTTTCGGAGTTCACCTTTCTTCGGACCATGTAGAGGAGTGATGACGATGTTATAGACGCTGGTTTGTTTCCCGACATGTAGGGTCGTTACAATTCCAACAGTGAGCATGAATATGAATTCTCCAGATTACCTGCAGGAATGTTGTCGGGCCAGGCTTCTTGGTGTTGTTCAGTTTCGTCAGGCAGATCAAACTCCCTCTATAGGAAGGTCCAGTACCTTGATAGGACAGGTCGTTGCACTTGTACCTGAAGAAAGTTTATCAGGTTGTAGTGTTATTCTGAACGGCTTGTAGGTGAGGCGTCGGGGGGATGAGAACTAAAGTGCTGAAACATGTGGTCGAGCACTCTTCAGTTGTTTTTTTGATTCTTATAGGTGGGGACATTTCGTATCAGTCATCTCCCCGCAGTCCTCCCAGCGCAGCATGCTGTATTTGAGATGTAGAGTGTCAAGTGCTTCAGCCTTGATTTAACATGCTCCTCAAGCCCCACGGTGTAAGCATCATCACAGTTGCGCTTAGCGGCATCAAGGTTCTGCTTGGCGCTCCTGTGTATTTAGTACAGTGCTTCTGTCGCGACCTCAGTTTTTTTTCCTCTGCTTTGACGACATTTGTCCTTGATGCAAAGTCGTAGTCTTCTTCTTATTCTTCTAGGTTGCATCTCCAGTTGTCACTTCTTTTGTTGCTGAAGTGACGGCATCATATACAGTGCTGGGTTCTAATCGTCAAGTTTTCATCAACAATAGTGTTACCTGTATGTACTGCTACAGTATATTCTTGCAGCGCTTTGTATCTCCCCACAACCTCCTCCAGTCAATTGTTTCAGGGAGCTCTAGGAGGGGGTTTACTTTCTGTTTGGTAACTTACCTTCTTTCCTGCAGAGAAATGATCAGACTTAACGCTTAAAAGTTTTGTAGGCTCGTGAGTTCTTAATGCTGTTAATCCACATATCTCTGACCAGAATGTAGTTCAGATGGACAAGTTCCCTCCATTTGGGCGACGGTAAAATGTGCCCACAGTCTACTTGCTTGGTTTTGGAATCCCGCCCAGTGGCAACAATCTAACCCGTTTCAACAATTTCCCCACGCACACCCCACAACCGCTGGACCCGCCACTGCACGCTAACAGCACGTCCCCAGGCCCCAGTCTAACACCGCAATCTCCAGGGATGCACAAAGATTATGGCTGAACTGCACGGTGGCGTGGGACAGTCATTGTAAAGCAAGAGACAGTTTCATCTGGATGATAGCGGCAAATGACTGTTGTGTTCAGGATTTTACCAAGCAGTAAGGCTCAGTGTGGCTCATTACAGTTGACAATAGGTTGGCACATGCCTTGATCGTCTTTGGTGAGAAAAGAAACCCACACCTCCTTTAGCTGCATTTGTCTTATTCTTCCAGCTGGATGGCTGTGAATACGTGCATAGCCATGGATCTTCTTCCTGTAGTAGATGTTTCGCTGTGCACAATGCAGTGTTTCCTTGTAGGAATAACCATCAATATCATACAGCTGCGATTCATGTACAAGTTCTTCTTTTTTTTTTTCTTTGCTGTTGTTGATAGTGTTTGGACCGTTGGATTGTGTTGATGATGAAAGCCTCAATTACGTTTAACAAGTTGGTCCTCGCATCTTTTGTCAGTATCAGGGGTTTGGACCTTCCAATAACTCCAAACATGAGTATTGCCATCCACATGGAGCCTTTTATGTTGCTCAGAAGTCCAGACATTGGGCATAGATATATTAAAAATGGCGACCATTTTGTTTCATCACGTGTCTATCCTTAATTTCAATCTACACTTTTTTATTTGTAATATGTGGTTCCGTGACACACAAACATGGGTATGCCACCAACTGGAGCTTTCTATGTTGCCTCCAAGTCCAGATTGCGTGAATATTGTTAACATGACGCCATTTTGAAACTTCAGATAGCCACCTGAAGGAAACAAGTCTACGACTTTCTGAATGTAGATGTGTGTTCCTGACCCCTTGACATCACAACTGGGGATTGCGACCAACTGGAACTTTCATGTTGCTCAGAAGTCCAGATAATTGCATAAGTATATTTTAAAATGGCGGGCCATTTTAGAATTCCAGATGTCCCCCGCCTGAAGGACAATCGCGACTTTCTAAAGTGTGATATTTTGTGTACCTTGACAAATCAAAAACATGGGTGTTGCCACCAATTTGAACCTTCTAATGTGCTCAGAGTCCAGATCATAGAGCAAAATACTATGTTAAGAAAATGGCGGCATTTTGAACTCCAAGATGGCCGCCAAACGGCAGGGTTAAAATGGTAACAATGTGATTTGGATTCCTGGGACCATTATCTAAATTTTAAGACCCAACTTCCAATTGTAGCCAAAAGCACAAATGACACCGTCCCAACTATTTTGGTGAATGTTATTCTGGCTATTTTGGACTAAATTTGATCATTGTTTCCTTTTATGCTTCGCTACATGGACCTATCGGTTAAGATCAATTATAGCACTCTCATTTCATGCTGATTCTTTGATATTTCAAATCAATGCAATTATTACTTTTAACGTTGCGATGGCGGGGGTGATCGGATACACTGTGATGTGCGATCGTTTGTTCAGTGGTGTTTATTTGTCGCCTAGTCGGTTTTGCAGATTTGGTCCGACTTCAGCCTACTTTTAACATCTAAGGCACCTACTTTTAACTGGGATATCTTAAATTTTCAGCCGTCAACACACTGGTCATCAGTGCTATTTGAGAAGGAAAAAAGATAGAGTTCGACTCCAAAGAGGTTTTCTTCACCAACACTAAAACAGCGTTGGAACAGACAAACCCGGGATGGTATACTACCCTCCTAAGCCTGAAGTTGAGCCGACATCAAGCAGAGAGAATAATAGAATACCAGCAGCACTCTACCCGCCGCCCATCAAAAGTCAGATAGAAGTCATTCAGATGATGGGCGTCCAAAGTGCCCCGACCAACATCACAGATGATATTGAAAGATGAAGATGATTTGCAAAGAGAATTGGCTCCGGGGTCTGAGGATGTTTTTTATGGTAAATTATGCAAACGTCATTCAAAAAAACCTTCCCATCTGAAAAGACCAAAAGTCGAATGAGCCCACTTCAAACGATGGGGACTTTGTAAGTGGGACAGATTGCGTTTAAACCCGATCCCAGTGCATAGGGGTGGCTGGTGCGTCCCATTATGAAGAGGTCGATTTGTCTGCTGTGGCTATGGCCAAATAGTACGGATGATTACGTCCCACGACTGACTTTAACTTTGCCACTTACTCCATCAATCGAATATAAGGTGGCTAGAGGTGTATTAGTCTTAATGATGGGTGATCTAAACTAGTGTATACATTTTTGGTGGATAAAGATACTACTTTTGTGCTTCCAAACTAATAAATAATTTGTAGAAGATTTCATGCCGAGTGCCTGTCAAAAAACTATTTGGTCAGGCTCTCACCAAAGACTACCCCATATGGCCCTTTTACCGAGACCCTCATATTTACACCAAACCCCTGATTTGGTGAGAAACTACGGTCAAAAAACCTGTTTCACCAGTTCTCACCGAAGACCACACTTTATAATTCTCGGTCACCAAATAAGGACTATCTACGAGTATCACTGATTAGCCCCCATTTCGAAGGTGTCGGCAGTACACGTACGTACGCGTCCAAGTCTATCGGTTATAATCACCGCTAACTTCTTTACCCACATATCCTATAAAAAGGATTTTAAAAAATTGGGCCGGGGTCGCAGTATGATTTAAGAAAATTGAAGGACAACAATTTAAAAAAGCATGTAAAACAGTAGTTTAGTTTCTAGTTTGAAGTTGCAATTTATTACAGAAACACTTTAAAAAAAATATCATAACTGGATTAAAGTAGATATTTGAATTCAATGGAGTATAAGGTTAAGATTAACGTTACCTTGTTTGCACATATGCTGCATTGACCTTGACCTTGATATGTGACCTTTGATCTCATTAACCTACTTTCTGTGTCATGTATTGTCAATTGCCATTTTTGTTCCTCTTTTCATGCAAAAACCAAAGTACACCACTGGATATAGGCAAAGCCTCTGAGTACAGGGTGATCTCGAACGTAATGATGGGGGGTGGATGGGAACTACACCCTTCTGGAAGAAGTACCAACACGCCTTGTACGATGCAGGGATAGTCAATAGCACCTTATTTTTGGGACCAATGATAGCTATCGATCCTCCTCTTTCCATGGATACCAAAATATGGTACCACCTGCCAGCATTAATGGCCAAGTGACGTCATACAGTTTTTGCATTGTAGCAAAACTGACCATTTCCATAACCCGAGTGCAGATAGGGCAAATTCATTTTTTCAAAAGTTAGGAACCGTCCTGCTTTTCACGTGTTATTGGCCATCTACATGATGGACATTGAAATAGTTGTGTATACACAGAGTATTTTAGTGCTATTTTTTTGATCGATTAAAAGTGCAAAAAACCATTTTCACACTAGGAATATCCAGTATTTTCATTACTTAATTTGTAGGCCTACAGCTCTCGTCTCGTACGGAATCAAGCTGCACACGTCACATCATGGGGAAGACTCATGGACATGCATTGGTAACCTATGCAGTGTGTCGGCAGCTGCAATCCCTGGGGATGTACCGATGTAGTAATACCCATTCATTGCGTCTATTTGGTGGCAAATTGAAGTACGATATCCAATCACTTTACGCGATTAATAACTGCCAACCAAACAAAACACCTTTGCATTGACAGTCCGCTTGGGTAATTTTTAAATTTTAAAATCATTTAGCTAAACGACAACAGCACTGTTAAAAATTTCTGTTATTAACGGTTTTAATACCATGAAATCCGGATCCCAGGTGCCGGTATTCTACCGTTAAATAAAGCCGAGCAAACGTGAAAGAGAATTTGCCGTTATGAGTTGAAGAGAGTTTATATTTTATCGATGTTTGTAGAAAGTCATTAAAATGCTCAAGACTCTCTAAATACAGTAAATTTACTTCTACGATGCAGCGTATTTTAAAAGCTTTTAAGGTAGAATACTGGCCGCTGGGATTCCGGTATTCAACCGTTATTTTTTCTAACTGATATGAGGCATACCGACAGACATATGAACCCACGATAAATGACAAACTACATCGAGTTGGAAGACAAACTAAAGGAAAAACTAAACGAACAACATCACTTCAACCAATCACCTTACTAGATTTATGTCCATCGGCGTCGGAAGCATTTTTTAATTTGGGAAGTACCGATGGCGGGGGGGAGCCCACCTTTTTAAAGTTTAACCCCCGCTGCATATAATACCCCTACCTATTTGCCAGTATAGGGGCGAAAATTATATCAATTTGGTTAACTTAATCACTGACGTTAAGACATATTTAAGGGGGTGGGTACGGGACGGGGATGTACCCCCTTCCGCGCGAAGCGAAGCGCGGAACAGTCACAATGTTAATTCCCAATTATTTTCTCGTGAAATTTGATACCGAACAAGTTTGAAATTAGCAAAAAGTTTCACTTTTATATGATCAACGGTCTTAAAAAGTAAACTTTAGTTAAATGGGGCAAGCTTATTTGACGAACCATAAGTCAGTTGATCTTGGAGAGTTCATATGAAGGCTTGGGGTGAATGTGTGAGGGTGGTCCCCTTTCGAGCGAAAGCAAGGATCCCTGTGCAATGTATTCCAAAGCACGTTTCTCCGTGAAATTTGATGGAAAGAATTTAAATTAGAAAAAGGTTCACCCTATAATGGACTCTAAGAATCTTCTGGTTATATAAAATCAACGGTCTTAAAAAGAAAATTGGTTTAATGAGTAAGGTTTTATTTGAAAACAAACCATTTCTTGCAGTATGGAGCAGCGCTACACATAAAAAAAGCACCAAGTCAATATGCACCGACTAAAATGGGGTCAACATATGACCACAACTTAAAACACCTCATATGACACAAAGGCGCATTTTATAATATCCTGCCCCACATGTTGTGATTGAGATCGCGATCACGTTGAGCACCATTTCCCACGTTTGTGATCACAAAAGTGGTCACATTTTAACCAAATGTTTATGTCGGGCATTAGTGATCAGAACGGGGTCAACAAATGTTGTTGAAAATATTTTTAGGGTGTAAATGTGTGAAGTTGGTGGAGCCAGCTCCTGGTGATTGGTTGGGGGTTGAGAAGTCTAGATCCACCCAGAGGGGTTTTTTGAAATTAAACCCCCACAATGAACTGTAAGTTTGGCCATACGGGACTGTGACTGTACTAACACATGTCAGTACTTAGGAATACAAAGTGTTTAAGAAGTTTTAGGAACCGTACGACAGTTAATAATCATGCAAAAGAAGTATAGCACGTTGGGGCTAAATGAGTGTGAAGTCAATGGTTTTAGTGTGATTCTTTGACAGTGTTATGCCAACAAGGTGCCTTTTGTCCAACAGAGCCTTATTCCACCAGTTTATGTGTGTAGGTTCTCGCCGGAGCAGCTGCGCCCGCGTGCATGTATGAAAGCACTGGTAGAAACTAAGATAGAGTGGGACGAAGGTAGCCGTGGTTGGTTGAGTACTGGTCAGCTTCTTTGGCGAGTGAACTATTGCAACCATGCGGGCGGCATTATCAGCAGCGCTGTAGACCGGGACCCGGAGCGGTTGTAAGCAGAGTGGATGGGCTAGCACCCCATGAAGATCCAGCAAGGCGGCACAGGAAGTTATTCCTCGAAGATACCTTTGCACATAATGTACTGACTCGAGATGCTGCCGATAAGTAAGCTGCCGATCCAGCTCCACTCCCAGATGAATTGGTGTAGGATTGTATGGCAGTGGCGCTCCATTGAGATTGATTTGAAACTGACGATGAGCCTCTTTGGTGTCAAGATGGAAGGTAGTAGCTGTGGTCTTGGCTTCACTCATCTTGAGTCTCCAGGTCTTCAGATATGCTGCAATTAGGGCCATATCTGCAGTAAGTGTACTTTCTACTTCAGTCCAGCTTCTGTCCGAGTGAAGAAGGGCAAGGTCGTCGGCGTAGCAATGATGTTGGTTGAGGAAATGCTGATTATATCCAAGTTGAACGCATAGTGGAGCCATGCGCCAGCACTGATCCCTGTGGGGCTCCGCTCCACAACGGACGCTAGCCGACGGGTATGCCATCGCTGGTCTTAAGAACAAAGGCTACGTTTGCATATGCATGTTATATGAATTGTAACAGGGTGACGATCCGGGATGGTCCCTGAAAAAGCGTGAGTGTCAAAGCCATGGTGCCACACTGTGTCGTATGATGCAGTATAAGGTCCACCAAAAATCAAGAGGACGCTCGGACCGTACGACGAATTTTTCAAAGCTTCTCCTCCAATATCATTTTGTGAGATTTACAATCTGATAGACAGTGCTTCAGCCACGGCGAAAATTCCTGCTGTTGGCAGGCAGATGGGATTCGACGACTGGCTCAGCCGGGCCAGGAGGATCAGACCTCTCAAGGTTTGAAGGAGAAACACAGTAGTGATATTGGGCGGTAGTTCTTGGGGTTGTCAAAAGGGCTGGTTTGGTTTACTGGTTGGTGGTAGAACGTCTTTAGGCCCATCAGACATTGTGAAGCCGCAGTGCATAAGGACATCCGATAGTATATTATCAGGACCTGGCCTTTCCACTCTTTAGTTGGATGATCGCCCAGAGTTGAGCTCATCTATTGAGAAGGGTGTGAAAGTGAGCCATCATTTCCGGGGTGGCACTCCATCTTGGAGGTGACGCTTAATATGTAATGCTGTTTTTAAGACCCCCAGTTTCAGCATCGTTGTCACCCAATGACCCATTATTTTGAAAATTTACCACTTTTACAAAACACACCCCTAGGTTGGGGGATTTTTTTGAAAATTTTCACCCAAAACCCTATTGTTGAGAAAATTTCCCAAAATTTCACCCAGCGACCCATAAAAAATAGCAAAATTGTCACCAAAACACCTATTTTGGGGCAATTTGGCGTCCGTCCTCAAAGACCCCTGATTTTTTGCGCTGTCCTCTGTACCGAATGCCACTGTGTTGGAAGCGACAGCCTGACACCTCATATCCATTACAATGTGAGTGCCTTCTGACATTTATTGCTCTTATATCTGGGTTTTACTTCAGGGCATCATTCGTTTAGTATGATGGATGGACAGCGCGCACATGCTTACTATGCTTATGCAATTTGTTCTAACGGGAGTAATTCATTACTTTATTGCGGAAACTAGAACAAGGCGTCATTATTAGCTCTTAACATTTTTGTCAAGGGGCGGCAGCAGTTTGAACCTTAGATGACCGTGACCCAATTGCTTGTTAGACTTCTGAAATTTTGTTGCTATTGGCCACAAAAGTTTATGTCAGTTATTGGATAACCAGCATAGCAGAATACCTACTCCAGGAAGAAAACCTTTAACATGTTTGACGAGGGTGTAGAGTGGGCGGAGCTTCAGCGCGTTGCAACCTCATAAAAGTTCTTAAAGTAAGTGGCTAGATACAGCAACTTTCGTCTTAAGGGGCGCCGCTGATTGTTTATGGACGTCACAAATTTGCTTCTAAGGGCGGCGCATCGTTTAATTTAAATTGATTGGATAACCAGAAGAGAACTTAGGGGATCATTTGCTTCAGTGGGCAGCATCATAGTGTGGGTTGTGTGTGGATTCCCCGGAGGATTTTCAGTGCTAAAAATGGAGTTTTGTTTGCTGTTTGGGTTTCATAGGACCCAACTGTCAGAATGATGGTGCCAACATTTTCCTAGACTGCTGCACCCTTCTTCAAATGGGGAAAATGTTAGTACAGGGAAAATTTTAAAATCGAGTCAAATTGTGTTTTAATGTACCTAACGCGTTTCGTCTATTCCATAAGGATTAGAAAAGTATATTTTGCCTAGTTTCCAACCTTAGTTAAAGCGGTATAATCCCATAATGGTTCAAGGTCACCCTGGGGGTAACTGCTCCGATGTTGTTGAAGTGGTTCACAGATCCTTGTGCATACTGGAAACGAAAATGCATTTAATTGATCTTTTGATATCACCATTACTACCATCCAGGTAAAGTTCTGGTGACCCCATAGGCCATGTAGACCCTTTCGGACATTTTCTATGTTAATTCGCCAACCAAATGTCACACCTGTAAAAATAATACTTTTTGTATCCTGTGATGCAATACAAACAACTATCACACCAGTGTGTTTCAGTTCATCCAACAAAATCTGAGCATTAGGTAAATCTTCCCCCAGGATGACCTTGACCATTATGGGCATAGCGCTTTAACTACAGGTCGGAACCTAGGCAAATTTATACTTTTTCTAATCCTTATAAGGATAAAACAGTTTAAGTACATTAAAACAACCATTTCGACTCGATTTTAAAAATTTTTCCCTGTAGTAACATTTCCGCCCTTGATAAGGGGCAGCAGTCCGAAAATTTGCACCCCATCACTTTTCTGACTGTCTGGTCCTTATTGAATGAAAAACAGCAAAAACTCAACTTTAGCACCAAATCCTACGGGAACTGTTTTTCAATTGACATACAAAACCCACACTATCAGTTCATTACTTTCATATTGTCTCACCTGTGCCAATTTTTCTTTCCCTATGGTGGCATAGTGTACAGTATGTGTCTAGCAGGGTCGCTGTTGTTTTTGGGTGTTCTTATCAATTTCTCTTTTGCGCTTCAAAGGGGCGGCATGATTCCTTGTGTTTGGATGACAAGTATAAGTATAGAGGTGCCATTGCAGTACTTCTTCAGCAAGGTTTCTTTCAAGGGGCGGCATAGTATTGACAGGGTGCCATTGCTTATTAGACGTCGCATTTTTATTTTCAAGGGCGGCGTCAGTTATTCCTTCACTGAACGACCATATAGGGGCGTCACTAGAGTTCTGCATTTGTATGTTGAACGTCGACGCAGTCCTGTCGTTGCATTTCAGAGAGCCATCGTTGACTACTTCTTCAAGTATGCTCAAAAATCGGGATCAGTTTATTAACTTTTTTATGTGACCAGTATAAGGCGCCACTCTTCCTTAGGTTTCTTAGGCATAGAGACCATTAGTTTCATACTTACTTGATGGATGAGTACTCACTAAAACGTCAAATGTTTGCAGAGTTCTTGCAAATTTCGTAGGTTTATCTGAAAGCCGAAATCAGTTCTTACTTCTTACTTCAAGGTTTGTTTTTTTCTTAAAAAAGAGGGGTGGGGGCGCCGGGGCGAGGGGGAAAATGATTGGACGTAACCTGTAGCGTCTTGTAGTCCGTTTCCGAAAACGCCAATGCCCCTGTTGTTACGGCAACCATCGCAAATTAAACTGCATGAGCGCGAGTAATTGATACATTTTGGCAGCACACAAACTTGTGATTCAAAAGAGTAGTTTGTATATTTTAAATAATAATAATCTACAATACACAGTCACGTTTGTGTTGGTTGTTAATTGGTAAGAAATGTACGTTTGAAAGCGGCATATGAATTATTTCGAACTCGTTTAAAAATTAATTGAAAACAACGTGGAGACTAAGCAAAAGAAAAGAAATATTGGGGGAGAAGTAGAGAACCGGTCCCTGTGGTCTCCCCTGTCAGTAACTGGTCGCCAATGAAGTTAAGCCAATCTCTACACCACCAACACGTTCCAATATCCCATGACTATTGCCAGCGCATATGCCTTTTCTACGGTCTGCCTTGACTATAGCTCACTGAATGTGGAGGGTTTCTCTCTAAATGCAAAAAGTACAACAATCATTGCTGACATGTGTAACAACTCCCCAATGTCGATGTCCCTATTCTGCAGGAAACCCACCAAGGAACTGATAGTCATCGCCCCACCATACCAGATGGTTCCTTACCATCGAGAGACGATACCGACAGTTTGCAGTGTTTATGTGAAAACATACCCCGTTGTAGAAGCAACATCAGTGTCTGCTGACAATAACATCGAAGTCCTCATCATTGAGCTCAGTTCTATCATATTTACATCAGTCTACAAACCTCCATCAGTAGATTTTAAGCACCCGCAGTTCAATCTCGGGAACTCCACCAAACCTCATTTCTTCATTGGCGACTTCAGCATCCATAGTACCCAATGGAGCTACAATGAAACCAACAAAGACAGACAAACTGTCGAAGAATGGTTAGACAGTCAACATCTTCGTCTCCTTCACGACCCTAAGCTGTGCCATAATTTTATAGTGCCCGTTTTTATAGTGTCAACAAAATCCTGGCTACCCCACTGCCGCAGATTGCTTGCAAACATGGTGTTCTTTGTTCAGCTAGGAGAGACGAAGAGCCGATGGCGTAGGCACAAGAATGGACAACCCCAAGCGGAGCATTTGCTTGCACCCTCTATGTTCAACATCTTATACTAACAACCAACCTAGGAGTGCAGGGGAGGAGGAAACTGGCGTTTTATCCAGGGGCGTATAACCAGACCTGAGCCTCCGGAGGGCAAGATTCAAGAAGTATCCCTATTGCTGTACCAGATTTGGGGAATGATTATAAGTGCGAGACGGTGACCTGCGAAGGCCTACAAGGGTGGGGTATAAAGGGAGACGGTCCGCGGTATGGGCCTGCCTGTTGCGTCAAGTAACACCTATTCGATTATTGAACCATGAGTTGAGCGTCTTCACCTGGGGATGGCTCACCTCGTGGCGGAGTTCGGCGGTTGTCTAGCGAAGATTTGCCCACCAGGCAGATTTGGAGCCGGTTTATTGTTTTGTCGTAAAGAAACTGAGATTGTCCCCCATTCGAAAGAGTGTCTAGCTACATAGCAACAATGTAATAGGAATAAACCGTGACATTGTAGACGAGGCCCTTTTGGTACAGTGCTAAAACAAATGATGCATCAATCTCCTAAATGGCAGAACACAATAGACAGCAATCGGGTGGGTAGACACATTCAGTCACCCGGACACTGTAGTATATGACACCGTCGCGCGCGGCCGCCGATCGCCGGCCGCGACGGCAGGTCTGGGTTTTCATTGCAGAAGTGCGCTGCTGAGGCGCGCCGATCGGGACCCTGCCCTGATGGTTGTGAGGGAGGCGCTGCAGACCCCAGTGGAGACATCTCTTGGCTGTCACAAGCTGCTGGAGCATACAATGCCACAGACAGGGACCTTGCAGAATTACATTGGAAGCAGCCTAGACATTGTACCACACCTCGGACTGGATCATATACTGAGAACCCAGGAGTCTGCCTACGATAAGAAGCAAGACAAAAGAAAAAAATGCGCAAATACAACAACACTCTCTATAATCGGTTAAGTTGTGCGGCACTGCGCTCCGTCAGCTGAAAGAGAGGAGCTTCAGATTTGCCTAAAGAAACTGAACGACACCGAGACGCCTGGTGCCGACAACATTCCTGCAGTAATCCGGAATAATCCACTATTCAATGATCAACTGTTAGAATTTTGTAACAACACCTACATGGAAAACAAACCAGTTGCCCTTTCAACGTCGTTCATCATTTGTCTACCAGAGAAAGTCGACCTCTAACAACCACAAAACTACAGACGAATCACACTGTCACCACTTGCCTCTAAGATCTACAACTCAATTGCTGCTCAACAGAATTATTCCTCACATAGATCCCAATTCTCGGACGGAACCAGAATGGTTTTCGCAAAGGCAGATCAACACTACCTCAGATACTTGCCCTCAGAAGGATCATAGAAGATTTGAGAATTACCAAGAGAAAAGCTTCAATTGTGTTTGTAGACTTCTCCAAGGCTTTTGACAGTGTCAACAGGGATGTAATGCAGCATATTCCCACCAACTATGGTGTCCCAGATGAGACTGTCAAGGCAATTACCATCATGTATGATAACCCATCTAGCTTTGTGCAGTCCATGGATGGGCCCGCAAAGGAGATCCTAACATCTACTGGAATCCTCCAAGGAGACACTCTTGCTCCCTATCTCTTTGTAATCGCGGTTGATTACATCCTCAGACAGAGTCTTGACACCATGAATAACAAAGGCTTACCACACACTCAAGCGTTCTAGACGTCACAAAGTCATCATCTCACAACCTGACTACGTACCCGATTTATCTATCTCAACATTTGATCTGATATATATGTGGTGCACAAAATCCACTAACATCACTTGAGAATGCTGCAGACAAAGTCGGCCTTCATCTAAATGCCAAGAAGACGGAATATATGACCGTCAATGAGGAAGATAATCATCAACTTCTCTTCGCTACAGATGGTACCTAAACTCAAAGAGGGTAGGGACTTCAGAGTACCTAGGGTCCTATGTCGCAAAGGACAAGCTTGGAATGCCTGCATTAACCTACACCACTTTTGGCAATCTGGTATCTCCAATTCAACTAAGTTGAAGTTCTTTAGAGCCTGTTATAGGGATCTGAGACCTGGACCATGAAGAAAGAGCTACAGGAAAGACTGGATGGCACCTACCCCATGCAGGCTTCTTATGCGAGTACAAACCATATCCTGGCGTGTGCACATCACAAAAGCACAGATATATGAAGATATATCTCCAATTTTTATCTTCTGTTGCCCACCGTCGAGCACGATTTGCCGGTCACTGTCATCGTGCGATTGATCAAGTAGTCTCAGACTTACATGTTGGAGGTTACGTGTCCAAATTCAGGGGTCGCGCCCCTTTAACTACCTTGATGTGATTGCTCGAGATTCCACAGATCCATCGACATCCCAACTATGATGGACATGTATATTTGGCGTTCATTGTGAACAGCATCTGGCTGCGGCCGCTAGATAATAGATAGCTAAAGTGTCCCACGTGCCTGACGTGGCATATAACTCTTGTAATGTCATTATTCATTCTTCTAGTTTGAACAAGAACAATTGTATTGTGAATTTAGCACCGTTGTTTTCATTGTTTCCTATCTTGATTATGTGCGTCTTTTATAGATTATAATCGCTGTCGATTCCTCAGCAATCCGAACGCACGCAATGTATATGCACTTAAATGCGGTATAGCGCACGCCTGCCGACTTACAATTGCTTGACGCTTGTCAGACTTATTGTGCTTTTGTTTTGGCGCACATGACGCTGCGCGACCCCCAATTTGGCCTGAGAAATTTCTGGCGGTGATTACAGTATCCTGTCTTTTGTGTAATTTTACTATTTCTGGGTGTATAACTTTTGCCAGGGCAGGTAAATAACATAGAATGGGTGGGCCACGACCCACCCATTTATTATTTGACCCACCCAGTAAATTCAGTCTGTCCAATGACCCAAAATGTGCCCACCCAGTAATTATCTGGCCCAAAAATTATTATTAAGTTGCCGTATTCAGTTAAGTAATGAATGCTAGAAAATTAGTCACTGACAAAGCAATATCCGGAATAGGCTGGCTGTGTGACTCTACACCTTTTGATTTAATACATTGTAAGGATTCTTCTCAAAATGTCTTTTGATCATCTTCAAGGCTTTGCCCAGTCCTACTCTGACTCTGAGCTTTCCAATAATTTTCGACTTTCTTTGTTGATAAGTTGTGAGATTATGTACATATGACTGTCAATGGCTGGATCTCTCAGGACTTGAACTTGAAATGCCTATACCTAGCATAGGATATTCACACAGTTCTCTTTGACAGACTATTTCCTCACACTTGAAGCATGCTATCATTATCCTTGTACTTAAAAAGATATCTTTGGAATGATCATGACGTACTTAAGAGCTAGGCCAGTTGCCAATATAGACTATCATTGCAATTTATTGAAAGCTCATCACCTCAGTAAACAGCATATTGGTGATTCAGATCTTGGTTGCATTGAATCTGCACACAAATCTCGACCATTTCACTGAACTGCAATTTCCGGTTGAATTAACAGCCTGCAAGCTTGGATGCTAATAATGCTGTCTTGCTGTATTGCTTGACTTGCGTGCTGCCATCGATATCATTGACCATTATATTTTGATTAAAAGGCTTGACACCATCTTTTGGCATCACAGACACTACTTTTTCTTGCCTGCTTCAGATCATATCTCACTGACAGAAGTACACCCGATAATGGTTAACCATGAAATGTCCTAGCGGTATATTTGTAGGGCTCCATTGTAGGGCCTCAATGTTTTCATATTGTCATCCAGGCGGGACCCTTATTATGAATCATGATGTACTGTCACTCGTATTCTTGTGATACTCCGCTTTTCTGTGAGTTTAATCTAAAGATTCCAGGTGATTGTGAGCAAGACTCTCAAAAACTTGCAAGCTGTATACCTGACATAAACACCTGGATGTCAATAACCTGCTGCAGATGAATCAGACAAGACATAATTTATTGTCTTGCCACGCCCTGTGCTTTGAAAATCTGCCTCCATACGGTTAGATCTGGGTGGTACCTCTATTCCTGCATCTGTGTGTGTGTAAATACCCTTAGGGTTATGTTGGATTCCACCATGAGTATGACCAATCAGATTGGAGCGATCTGTAAGAGTGTAAATTACCATATTCGTAATTATTGCTGTATTCGTAGTTTTCCCTTTGATGCTTGCAACATGCTGTCGATGTTTGCGGGGATTTTGGTCTTGTCCCGCATTGATATGCCAATTGATCCCATGATAATATCTCAAAGGCTCCAGCGCTTGCAAAATAATCTGCGCGTCTTGGTGTTCACATGCGGGTCCGTGACAAGAGTTACACTTTTGATCAATATTCATTGATTGCCTGTTAAGGAACGTCCTATTAGATCAAAATCCTCCTGTTATTTGTAATAAATTTCTTCAAGGACAGCTCATCATACCTTACCCACTGCTCTAAATTTGTATAATGGGTTGGATACACAAAGAGGACATTTGAAAAAATATTGATCGATTTCATAAGTAAACTCGATCGGTGCGCTAAAATGCCAAACCGTTTCGTAAAAAAAAGCTTCACACGTTCTAAGGTAATCGGTCTCTTCCTCTCACTCTCACCCTTTCCGGTCATTTTAGCGGAAAAAAATGCGAAGGTACACCTTCACCGGGGTTAGGGTATGCCGTCAAGTCGAAGGAAGGGTAAGTGGGGGTGGCTCTAAAACTCTATGTTTATTAAAAACTAGCCAATTGCCATCATTTAGAGCTGAAAACCGCATTGGATTTCGCCTATTTTCTATGGAAAATGCCAATTTTTACCCGACTTCGTCATAGAAAGTGACGTCACTGTTTTTTTTTTTTGACGCCATACTAGGTATGTTGTACTTATTTTGGTACAATGGAAAAGATGAGAGGCCCATAGCGAATCCATTGATATCAAATCATAAGCATCGGGTGCTTTATAACGAATTCTCGACGGGGTTGTACCCCCCCGGTAACCGTGTTCCAAAAACAAAGGCTTGGTAAGACAATCGTTACTTTTCTGCGCTCGAATGTGGGCCATCTTGTTTTTTTTTTTTAATTTTTTAGGTTTTTTCTTTTTTTAATTTGTTAAATTGTTTGGATAAGAATAGACGAAATTGATTATGTTAGAACAAAAAAATAAAAGTAGGGATTTCTTATGAGACGTTTTTTTTCCGAACCATGTAAATACCATTCATTTGCACAGGGTAATGGATGCCAGTGTAAAAGGCGATATTGTCCGCCCTGAGCCATACTCCGCGCTCCCAGACGACAACGGACCAAAGCGTGAAACTAATGTTGCGTGAAGAGTCGACTGAACCGAGTGCCCTATTCTTCACCGTTGTTGGTGAACTATGAGTCCGACCATATCTTCCTGCAACCAATCGGGCCTATTTTCGGGTTATTTACATTGGGGGGGGGGGGGGGGCAAGTGGACCCCACTAATTTTCCAGAAATGATCTATGGGATTTCAATTTTTTTCCCATCAAAGTTGCTTACCGCGTACCGTACCTAAAAGTTTTTTCGATTGCAATAAGCATTAACCAACAAAACGAGACAAAGAAACGCGAAAACGAAATCCCCCTTATGCATTTAAGTGAAGTACCTTCATCTGCAGATCATAATACCCAGGTGTAAAGGGGGCACCCTTAATTCAGAGACGCATTTTTCAGAAGACCCACTATTCAGAAAACCGGTTACCAGAAGATCCGCTAACAGAATTCCAAATAGTGGGATGGTTTTTATTTAAATGGCCCGTTGTTCATAATAGCCACTAATCAGAAGACGTTATTACGTAAATGGCGATATAAATTATGTTTTGTCGATCGGAACCAGTTAATGTTCTTCCTGACAGACCCATCAGTAATCAAGTATGGGTGGTATGTTTCGGGCATTATGACATACCGCAATAAAAACAAGGGTGTCCATGTCTAAAAAAGTAAACATGGTAATCGAAACCCTCCAACCCATCCAATCTTTTGTCTGAACATGTATGATGAAAAGATACTCTGACACGTCAGAGATATTTCGAAATAACGTGTTTAGAAATTTGGTACCGAACTGCAGGCCATATGTTTTTGGGTAACAGCAATCTTACAGTTTATATGATATTAAATGATGCTCCTCGAGAAAAACTACACGACATCCAATGTTCGAAGCCTATAAATTTCACTTTTGTTGTGAGTCCCTGTCCATAATAAGCCCCCATTTTCTGGGTAATCTACATCCCATGGGTAGGTATAAATTGAAATACGAACAGTCGTTTGAATCAGGTTGTTAGTCTTGCGATCTATTTTGGTTCCGTTTAAAGACGCTATCGGTGATTTGCTAAACGGAAAAATCAAAAACAAATCATCAAAAATCTTATTTTTCCATGTCTGTAACGAGTATATGTTTCAAGTGATAAGACTGGAAGCAGCCTTAGGAAAATCGCATATTTTAGTCATTACTGTCCGAAATACTTGAGTGTCCGTACGGACATTTACTACAACACGTAATTGGGAGATGGCGATTTATAGCTCGAACACCTGCTGTCTTCCTAAATTTGTACATTTATTTACAATTTATAAATTCATAGCATACTTTATATTTTCTGACTTTATTTTATTTAGACATCTACCTAAGTCTTAGCTAATCTCAACACAAAAATAAACTTAGTATAATGTCCTTTTTGTTGTTTAGTATTTTTAAGCTTGAGGCGTACTGTCCCTTTTTTACTGTGTTTATTTTAAATATCTGTGGAATTTTTTTAATGATGAGAGGATAACTTATTTTAGTTTTAAACCAAATGCAATTTAATTCAGTATTTTATAAATTGTTTCCGATGTTGTAGGGTCTAGATGTGAAAAATCAGATGTTTGTGTCTGTCAGCAAATAAAATACAATGGGGCTTTGGAGCATGATTGGATGTCAATAGTAATATAAGAATATAGGGTCCCAAATAACGCCTATGGAACTCCACGTACATCATCAAAAAATGCAATGCGGCCACATTTAAGCAAAACTGAATTGCTGAACCAAACTTTGGGGGAAATGTGTACTGTAGATAAGACCGATCCGAAAATACCCCAATTTCTTAACGACCTTGTGACCTTTGTCCCCCCATTTCACATCAGGTCATCTGGTGCAAGGGATTCATTTTGGTATCCTCTGTAACAGAACAACTGTAGATAAAATTATTAGCTATTTATTAGTACCTCCATCATGCCATTGGTCATGAAAGTGGAGATAACAGGTTGTTTGGTACCGCCTAGAAAGGGGGAAAATTAGTACGGGTACAGACCTATTCTGTACGCATTTGATATCATCCAACTATTTTTTTCATATTTAAACCAACAAAATTGTATGCGCCTGTCAAAAAAAAACAAATTCCTTCAAATTTTAATTTTTAAAAACTACAATGGGGCCTTTTTTACCCAAGAAATAGAACATTATAGACTCAAATCTATCAGCACCAATACTGTTTGGAAGAAAATTTTGTAGTAGTTATCTTAAATCAATTTTGAATCAAAAATTTTTACAAACATATCCAAAACTATCAATTAACCTTAAATTGATCTCCGATGACCTCATTTGACCTCTAAAGGACCTTAGGGGTACCCTGCAATTTAGAATATCTTTGGCAGAACCAGAGTAGAGTAGGGTGTTGTATACCCTTTCATGATATCCTTATAATGTCCAGTAGTACTTACGGGTAAGGGGAGCCGAAGTTATCTTATGAAGCACTTTTACGCCCAACTAGACCTAATATGCCTTTTTTCTACAAAGTGCGGTTGACCTTTAACTCAATGTACTTCATCAAACCCATGTATTTTGAAGTTTGCTTTCCGACTATTACTTATATACATCAAAGCTTGCAATGCGAACATATTTAAGCAAAAAACTGAGTGAAAACCAGGATGCTGGGAAAATGTGGAACATAAAGATGTAACATTCTAAGCTGGGAAATACACCAAAATTAATGACCTGGTGACCTTTGACTTGACCCCAGGTCACATCAGATCACCTATGGCCAGGGGTTTTCATTTTGGTATCATCTTGTTAAGAAATTATTAGCTATATATTGG
Source organism: Ophioderma brevispina (assembly GCA_023653785.1). Taxonomy (NCBI): domain Eukaryota; kingdom Metazoa; phylum Echinodermata; class Ophiuroidea; order Amphilepidida; family Ophiodermatidae; genus Ophioderma; species Ophioderma brevispina. The sequence continues at coordinate 33,409 of JAMKCH010084833.1, forward strand.
TACATAATCAATTCCATTGGGGTCAAGAAAGTTGGAATAATGGTTGTTTTGCTACCCCTACCTTATATTTTGCAGCTGCTCTAGCTAGGACTCATCCACGAAATGGCTCTCAAATATCGTACTCAAACAATTCTAGGACAATGTTTTCGCGTTGGGGACCATCCAAATTCTTAACTGGACACTATTAGCGCACAAATGTGTAACGTAAAAACATATACCTTTATTGGGTTCCTGAGGCACCCCCCCCCTTGCCACCCAACTATGGGTCACATTCATCGTCGTGCCACACTACATCGAGTTTTACACCTTTGTTAGTTAGTATGGGACCCTCTTTATCAATTCAAGAGTAGTTAGTGGTCTCCAAACTGGGTGTCCACATTTTTCAATAAGGGCCCATTTAGGGGTTACCATGGTAAAAGTTTTAAAATGACTCCAATCATGCTGAAATGTTCCATTATTATCCTGTCTATTCATAAGTATCCCCAAATATATATTTCAACAACTTTGACCACTATTGGTTTCGGGTTATAGGGTAAAATGCTAAATTGGAAAAAAAAGTCAAATTGCCATTGTTGTACGAGGTCAAAAATCATAAGTTGCTCCAATTTTGTTAAAAATGAAACAATGGTTCGTCCGTGGCTTACTGGTGTCAATATAAGGAATATCGCATAGATACAAAGCTTGCAAAATTGTGCTGCTCGTCTAATTCTCAAGAAAAGAAAACACGACCGTAATAAACTTTGCTTTTTAATTTCCCTGGCTACCCGTGGAGTTTCGCATAAAAATTCAACTGCCGTTTTTTTTGCCTCAAGCCTTTTCTAAGGTCCGTGCCGTTTATATTTGTCACCTGTGCTTTGCACTTACAAACCATCAACGTTCACTCCGTTTCATCTTCCACGTGTAACCTTATCAGCTGGTGACGCTCATTTCATTTTGCGCTCTCTGTTTGGAAATTCCACTCCAACATTATCTGCAGTATTCCCAAGCTCCAAGACTTCCAAATGTCAGCTTAAAACCACCTTTTTTGGCGGGCAAGCTTTTCATGGCTCATAGCTGTTTTGTTTTGTATGTGTTGTCTGTTTGGCGGCTCTGAGTTCCTGAAGATTTTTGCGCCTTAGAAAACGATTCATATTGTTATTTTGATATTTTTACCCTGTTCCCATTGTAGTCCGTTTACACCTCCAACTTCAAAACTGGTCCGTGGTACGAACTATACTTTTTGGAATCCTTAGACTAGAAGGACGATTAGGGCAGCTTTTCAACATTGAAAAGTTTGCCATATTGTCCAGTTTGACCCCCTTGTAACCTTAAAGGTCGCATGGCCCGATCGCTAATACCTCGTCCCCCATAACTCCCAGATTTTACCAGGAAGTGGTCAAATTTTGATATCAGAAGAAAGCTACTATTTTTTTTTTTTCTCTCATATACCCTGTGATCTGAGGGCTAAAGAATGTTGGTTTGGAAGTTATGAGCGAAATGTACTGCATTTTGTCGACGCACAATATTAACTTTAACGTACTCTGATTGGGCTTTACTAATCATGTTTCGAGCTCTCACTTGATAACGGGTTGAAATGTCGGCGCGAAACTTTACAGAAGGTTTTGAGGGCCAAAGGCATTCTATCAAGATGAAAACTTCATAATACTTAAATATGGGCCATCCACCTTAAATTGGCCTCTTAAAGTAAAAGGTGGACACCCAGAAGTTGAATACACTACTACCCTTGCATTATTCGAGAGTCAATACTCACTACCACAAGTTTTCAAACCTTGAAGTAGGCGGGCATGGGCATGAATGGACTCCTTAAATAAGGGACCCTATGATATTCATGCTCCTGCTCTCTTTGTAGGGGTTTCAATGGTCGTTGTTGTACAACGCAGAAGCCTTGTGTGTTGATTTTAAACAATAGGGCATTACGACTAGTGGCGTACCCAGTATCGGCAAAAGGGGTGCGCGAAGCAGAGTTCCTTACATGGTGTTGTCACCCAGCCGTAGCCTGGGTTTGCGGAGGGGGCGACGCACCCCCCTCAAAACTGACAATTCCGCTTTATGATTTGACGGTCCTCTTTGCAGTTTAGTCGTGTTGTTAAATTGAGTTTGTCTTAAGGGTCGTTGTGCTGGTATATGAACGACTAAGCATGGCAAGGCTGTTACCACGCATTACGATTGTTGTTGTTACTATAACCGTTGGTTTACTCAACGCTGCGCTAAATTTTTTTCTTCACTCCCCGTCCCCCCCCCCCCCCCCCCCGCCCCCCGACCCCCCCCCCCCCCCCCGCTCTTCAGAAGTTGGAGACACTGTGAAAAAATTTTGGGGTCAACGGCGAGCGCCGCGAGCCGAAATTTTTGTTTTTTTTCGTACGCCAAAGGGCCGCTTCTGGCAAATCCCGCACCCCCCCGCATAAATTCCTGGCTACGGGCCTTGTCAACCAATATGTTATACTGGTTCTCGTAATCCTGACCCCAGTAGGCTTGTTACATTAGCCCAACTTGATACTTTAAGATAGGAGTTCTGATAATGATTTTTGGTCCTCCTTATCGAAACACCCTGTTTTTTACTCTTCGCAAGCGCCTCCACTCTGACCATTCTGGGTACCCACGCCGACTGAATGAGCGAGTGTGCGTACTTGCCGAATATTGAATATGGTCCGCGGTTTTCGTTTGTGTTGCAGTATACGGCAATGACCTATTGAAAACTCCATCAAGTACAACTTTTGGTTCACGGAGTTTTGCGTTCTTTAGGCTTCCTATCAACGTATATTGCACGACTATTTACACAATTGATTACATGAAAGAGCAAACCATGGCAACAAAACGTCCATTTTCGGAACTTTCAAATTATCGGACTTGGCATAATCGGATCGAAAAACGTGGTCCGAAATACTTTCTGTGGCGACTGAAGTAATCTTCATCTTGCATAAAATCATTTTAAGTGTGACTTCGAACAAAGTGTGACCTCGATTTGGGCAACTAGTTTAAACACTTTATCATAGCTCATACTTTTGTTCTTTTAAAGTTTAAACAGAGCTTAGTTGCATGGCCGTAACGCAGGATTATTTTTTTGTGGGGGTGTTTTTTTTTTTTTAATTTTGGACCTTTTTTGGTACAAGTGGACTTTTCTGGTAAAAGTGGACCTGAGCCCTCCAAATGGGTCCTTTTTGGACGTTTTGAAACAGCTTATCACCAAAAAAAGCGGCCCTCTTGTCAACTTTCTCTAATTTTGGGACCTTTTAGAGCAATTAAGAACAAATGGACCTTTTCCCCGTTTTGTGGAATTGGGGGGGTGGGGTGCGACCGCACTCCCGCACCCCCCCCCCCCCCCCTACGGGCCGCTTAGTTGTCCGTAGTTAGGATATCCAAATTGAGTTCTTACGTGTCCCTTTAAGTTGCTATTCCTTAACTACCAACATAAAAAGGAGAACACTGTTATATAGCGAGATTCAATCGCTGTAGTCTTTTGTGGTCGGTATTGTTCAGCTGTGAATGTAGATGTTTTGATCATGGACGTTGTCGGTTAAAAACTCATCGTCAATGTCTTTGTCCTTCTGATAAGCAGCAGTGCGGGTAGATGCCGGAATTAAGAATCAGTTTAACGTCAATATGGATGATGTTATTATGGTTTGTTAGGCTTCTTCTGTCTTGCAACGTAACTGGCGAAGGGTAAACCCTGTACAAATGCAACGGCGATACTCTGGTTGGTGATACTATATATAACAGGGTTTTATAATTGAGTATATGGTACTCAGGCACACAACTACCCAATCCACATCCTCGCTTTGATCTTGCTGGTCATTTCAAAACATACCGATTATGCGTGAATTGCCAGCAGTGGCCGAGTTGAACGATGATGTAAAAGGGGGTATAACAAGAAGAAACACCGTTGCATTGAACTATAAGAATTCGCGCAACATGTATTACGAAAGTTTTGCTTATTTGTTTGGTTTCCTTGATCAAAACGGGATATCCTTTGATGAGTTCTTTGATAATGTGTGCTGGAGATGATTATGATACAAACCATCGATTGTGGCAATGGAAACTTTGTTAAAATTGGATGTCATGTGTTGATAAAACGGGTGTATCGGGGAAAGCGAAGTGATGACAACCGGCATAAGTTGTTTTTTCGATAATTTGTCCGGTTTCTGGCCAAATAGCAGGTTTTCACGAGGATGATAAAATTCCCGCGCAACAAGTGCCGAAGAGTCAACTTGCTCCGAAAAATCTCATGGCCACGGTACTTCCTTCTTGAACAACCACGGAATGAATGTGTTTTACAGATCCCAAGATATCGTTCCGCTGTCATCCTAACCACTAGAGCGAGTGAGGTAAAATGTGACTATTGAAATGTTACGTTAATCCCACAACCAATGGAGGAACTGTATGCTAAGTTTTTACCTTATGGCGATGGAACTATGAAACCAAGAATGGTAAGCCACGCCGACATAAAATAAAAGATCCGCTACAGCCAAATAGCCATGTACGCATTGGTGTGTACGCATCTCAGGGATTTGAACCAAAATCAAGAGAAAGACAATGTTGCGAGGGACACAAATATGGAAAGTGACCGGATAGAATGCTTAAGATGATAAAGCGCTCCTCTGGGCTGTAGAAATAACGCGACAATGTCACTTCATCAAAGGTGCGTAAATCCAGTGTGTTGAGTCGGGATTGCAAAAGCCTGGAGTTGAACCGACAACTTGTTGCAGCATTGTCAAGAGATGACTTTGCATTGTTCATCGTCATATTAAAATTTGACTCATTGTTTCGGCGAAAAATGAATGCCAAAATGTGGTTGAAATTAAGTTTTATTCCGCAGAATTTCGTAGTTGCTTCTATACATATGGCTATGATAATTAGAATTGTATTTTCCGGTATCGGCGTATACACACAAGATGCGAATAGCTCAAGCGGAGATGGCGCATGCGTAAATTTCTTTTCAGCAAGTACCTTGATATTGAAATTTGTTATCTGGGTTGTTTGAAGGCGCTTGTCTTACTTTAAATTAAATATTCATATACAGCTTTCATCATCTATTCAGTTTGCTCTCCTAACCAAAACGGTGGGGCGTGGACCACGAGAAGAAGAAAGGTTTATGTGTTGTTTTTTTACTCATCAAAGAAGCTCAGAATTAATGTCTAAAGTAATGTACTCAGAAAATGAATAATACAGTATAATGGAATCAGACTGCCAATGCAATATCGCTAACGTGACCAATATGAATTTTCAAAGTACAGTGAATGACAGATCCGACAGCATTTTCCACCTCTTGTTCAGAATATATTAGGAACTGTCCTCTCCACAAGTATTTTGAACATATTTAAGATAAGTTCATTGTGTTTGGCGACGTGTCCCTTTATGTTGGCCAGTATTTTTTTTTACTTTAATTAAATGACAGTGGTATGGTGGAAGTGGTTTGATTTCATGTTCATACTTCAGATTTCTTGTTTCGTATATTTTGATTTACATCTTTTCCAGTTGTAATTCTTGAGTCTCCCAGTACTATTTCTCAACCGGCATATTCCATCCTTATTGAACGAGGCTTATGCTATACCGGTTTTCAAAGCTGGTGATAAGCAGGATTTTACTAATTACAGACCCATTTGAATCCTACCAGCTATCTCAAACTTATACGAAAGATTGTTTACAGTTACATGTTTGACTTCATTACCCGTCCCAATATATACTCTGATCTCATCAATTTGGCTTTTAGGCCTAAACGATCGACATGGTAATTAATGAATTTTACTGCATTATAGCCAACATTCTTTATCCAAAACTTCATATACTTGGCATTTTTTCTTGATCTTACAAGCCTTTGATACCATAAATCATAATATTTTACTACAATAACTTAATATATAGATCAGAGGCCTTGCCAACAGTTGGATCAAATTACATCTCTGGTAGAAACAAAGGATTCATTTAACAACTCCTGATCTGAAACAGCCATAAGTCTAGTAGTAGTCCAGAGCATAACTTCACAATCACATGTGTTATGATTTACTTGACTTAAAGGTGTCCCACGCACTTTAGTATGAGGCATATTAGGTATAGGTTGAGGCGTAAAAGCGCTCATTAGACACCCCTGCTCCTTTTACCCGAAGTACTGCTGGACATACTCTAAACTGGTTTATGACAAGATTCTAAATTTGTAGGGGTCATCCTAGGGTCATTTGGTCACAAACGAGGTAATCTGAGATCCAATTTAAGGTTAATTGATTTTGGATGCAGAGTGTATTTTGTTAATCAAAACTTCTAAACCCTAACTACCTACAAATCATCATAACACCAAACAACTTACACTCTCACATTCCAACAACTTGCACTCTAATCGTAACAAACAATCCTTGCACCCCAATCCTTTACACCCTAACCCCAAAGATTTCAAGGCCTAATACAAATAAGTCCTAAACACCCAAAATACAATACTATAACATTCAGACCCAGCTGCACAATCCCTAAACACCAAAACTCAATTCCCACACTCCTAACCACTACATCTGTACCAAACGAACACTAAAACTCCTAAGATAAAACTCCCCAATGCAAATCTTTAACACAACGGTGCTAAAACTCTAGTTTCAACCACCCTTATACTCCAAATTACACCACTAACATCCTAACCTCCAACCCCTAAGGTCCGTCGGCAAAAAAGAGTAACACCCGGTCTAAAGTTAAACCTGGTCTAAATGACAATTCTGTCCACAGAAAAACATTTTCCTGGGCATCGACATAAATTTGTTTGCATTATTTTTGAAATTTGCATTCAATCTAGGAAAGTTGCTAGTTACTTTATAAAGAAAAGCGAAATAACTGTACAATTTTAGACAAAAATAATGTGACTTAAGACCAGGGTCATCAGGACTAGGTGAGTCTGTCTAACCACTAACCACCAGATTCGACTTGTGTACTCGTAACATACAACTTAAGTGCCCTAACCCCAATACATAACACTCTAACTCCAACCCTAGCACCTTACATCATCTGTGAAAGTTTTGCACCGCATTTCAACCCGTTTGATGTGAGAGCTAAAAACGTGATTTCAGTTGAATCCCCATATAGGGTCTGTAAAAGTAAATTGGTCGACAAAAAGGGGCTAATGCACATTTAAAGGAATTTATTGATAAACTATCGGCACATATATAATGAAATTCCCTAAAGAAGACGTATACCAGATGGTTTTCATGGTCATTGTCATTGAGTATTCCTGCGAAAAAAATCCAGATTATTCCGACAAATGTCACGAAAGTACAGCAATCAGGGAAGCTGCTCTTTCTTCCCATGCTATATTACAACGCCGCAAAGAATACCGAAAAACAGAAGCCAGCGTGAATACTTCGCTGGCTTTGTTTCGGTATGGCGTGCGGCGTTTTGTAAATATAGCACAGGGATAAAGATGGCAGCTTCCATGATTATTGTACAGTCGTGACATTTGCAAAATGAGACAGGGTAAATGAGAAAAAAGTAGCTTTCTCAGATACCAAAATTTTTTGACCACTTCTGGTTAAAATCTGGGGTTCTCCGGAAACAGGATATTAGCGATAGGACATGGACCAAACGAACCGGGCTACAAACCTCTCGGCAGCCCCCCCCCCCCCCCCACGACGGGACTAGTAAAAAGACTGCTCAAATTCGCTAATTAGGGTCCACGGGCCTGCTTAGATGTGTACTGTGTCAGGTGGCCTGATGGGCCCCTACAAAGAAACGTTATGAATGAACAACCTAAGCTTAAAGGTAGATGACCCGATTTTAAACATTTTTCTAAACCTGTATGAAGGCCACCGCTCTATTAATTTTATTATCAATTTTAATTGAAATAGCTCCTGACGTTTGGATGTTAGACGCCTGTATCAAATGGTCCATATTAAATGAGATTAATTTCATCCAAGTTGGGGTTTTTAGGGCTACTTTAGATAATATGAAATTTGGTTCTCGGGCTCACGCCCAATTTTTCTAAAAAACAGGGCCTCCATTTGCTCTAACGGGCCCAGGCCAAATCTCGGTGGCCCTAATTATTAGTGGAGTAGTAATGGCAAACGATGGTGCAGAGTATAATGAACAGGACAAAATAAATATGTTCTACAGGGCGGTTGGGAAAAAATGCCCGATATGTTCGCCACTAAATATGCATCTTAAAGAGACATGAGGAGATTGCCAGAAAGAGCGCCCTCAGTTTTTCTCGAACCGGTTTTTTACATTTGGAATCTTACCAATGTACACCTGACAAAAAGTATCTCGGCATGTTTTCGATCAGTATTGTGCCAATGTCAGGCCATTTTGAAAGTTTTGAATATACTTTTATTGCCTAGGTCTTGTTCTTCATGACACCTCGCTTGTAAAAAAAAGCGTGCCAAAAAATGGCTGAGATAGATGCCCAAAAGATGCAAACCCCCCAAACAACAGTTGGGAGGCGAAGAGGGTGTTGCATCTTCCCCTCAACATCCCGCGTCGCCGGCCCAAAAACCCCGCGGCCCCGGCCCAACACCCAGCAGCCCCGGCCCAACACCCAGCGCCCCGGCCCAACACCAGCGCCCCGGCCCCAAGACTGCAGCGCCCCGGGTCAACAACCAGCGCCTGAGGCCCAACACCCAGCGCCCGCGGGGCCCCAACCACCAGCGCCCCGGCCCAAACACAAAAAAACGGAAAAAAAAAAAGAGAATAGGAAAAAAAAAAAAAGAGAATAAGGAGAAAAAAAACAACAAAAAACGAAAAAAAAAACAAAGGAAAAGAAAAAAAAAAAAAGAAAAAGAAAAAAACAAAAAGGAAAAGGAAAAAAAAAAAGAGAGGACACGGTACAAAAAAAAGGGAAAAAGGCAAAACCCATGCACAAAAGACAGGAGCCCCAACAGGCAAAAAAAAAAAGGGAAAAAGGACAAATAAACCACGGAGAAAGGGCCCAACACCATTTCGCCTTCCCAACACCCCTCTTCCCTTCAACACGACATATTCCCCTTCCCAACGCCCCTCTTCCTTCCCAAAACCCTCTCCCCTTCCCAACACCCATCATCCCTTCCCAACACCCATCCTCAGGGGAGCAGGTAGTACTGGTGACCAGGATACCAGTAGCAGGACCTCAAAGGAACTGACCTGGAACCTAATATAGGGAATAAGAATATAGAAATTAGAAACTTTTTTCTTAAGAAATAAGAAATAATTTACATCTAGGCTAAGGACTTATCCACAGGTTTTGTGATGACTGCTATACCAAGTATTCAATAAATCGCTTGGTAAACTTTTGGGCTCAAGACCCACCCCTACCCCATATCAAAATTTCATCACCATTATGATAAGGAAAGTCGTCCTTGATATAAAAAACACGAACTCAAGACAACATTCCTCGCCCATCACCGATTGCTATAACCATAGCGCTAGATCTAGAGGGTTTTAAACAGTATTTAAAGAATTTGGTTTAAAAATAGAAGAAGGTGGTACTGTGTTTTAAAATCGTTCAGTGAAATCAAATATATTGCCAATCTTAAAATTTTTGGTCAACATGTGAAAAATTTAAAGGGAAATGTAAAAGTGTTATTGTAAAAAGTTTCAGAGTCCTTTATGAGTGTACACATTGTCAATATGATTTCCGCCATATTTTTGTTACTGTTTATATCAGTGATCCATTATCATCGAGTAGAAAAACGTGCTTGTTTACAGTGTTCAAATAGGCCTTGATATATTTGCGATTTAACCATCTTTCCTACCCATTTCCAAGGCCGCCATGTAAGGAAAATTCATAGCAAGTCTGTCGGTCAGTCCGCCTATGTTCACTATGATTTAAACAGATCGCCAATACAAACAGACGTCTTGAAGAAAAAATCAACTTTGATTAAAAGCTATGAAATAAGTAGGGTATATTCGGTATATTGACTTCAGGAAACACGCCTTTTCAAAACATTGAAATTCACAATCACATTTGCATGCAAGTGGCCATACAAGTCATAAAGCTAGGGAGATTAAATAGTCCCAAATATCCAGGTAATCTACTAAAGCAAGTTATAAACGGGGACAATGCATGTGAAAATTAGCAAATTTACATTATTTCAGCAAATTTAGGGAAAATTAGATCCCTCAAAAACGAATAGAAAGGCCATAATGTTATCCCATTCATCCCGAATTTTTCTAAGCCGCAGGAAGCTTAGTATTTCCATGATTTCAAAATGAGACAGGTATTTTAGGAATTTTAAAGCAGGACATTTTCCAATGAAATGGAAGTACTAGGTAACTCTCTGCATTTAATTGTTTGAATATAGCATGAGTACAGTTAGGCCTATCTGTGAACGGTTACCATTTGGATACTAGATATCCCTTATGTGACCTCATGAAAATGACTTGCAACTTGACGATCACTGCAAAAAATGGAGGTTAGCGGTAGTGTGTTGTTAGATCTAGGGCGAACACGTTCTCCTAAACCCACAAGGCAGGGTCGGTATGTAAAATGTTATTATTTTGATACTATAAATATTTTCATTTGAAACTATGAAAGATTACGTAAGTCAAAGTATTAAATTCATTTAAATTAATTTTAAAAATCAGCAAAGTGAGCATTTTGTTACTCAAGAAAGAGAACTTTTACACTCAAATCTAGCAGCACTGTAATACTGCTTTGGGGACAAAATTTAGTATTATTTTTATAGTATTATTTAAAACCAAATTATTTGATTACTAAAATACATTTTACGTCCAAAAAATTATCAATTCACCTTAAATGGCCTTAAATTCCCCTTATGTTGACCTCTGCGTGTATAATCTGTAAAAGAAACAGGTAGAGTAGGGTGTTGTATATTACACTTTCCAATGATACATACATGTATATGTCCAGTAGAGTAGTATTTCAGGTAAGGAAAGCCGAAGTTATCTAATGAGCGCTTTTACGCCCTCAGCTTATCCTAATATGAATTTTCAAAAGTGCGGGACCTTCCTTTAAGTCAATGTAATTCATTAACCCATGTGATTGTGAAGTTGTGTTATGCTTCGAGAATACTACTTAATACATCAAAGAATGCAATTCAGCCATATTAAAGCAAAAATGGAGTGAAAACCAGTATCCTAGAAAAAACTGTGACAAACAATATAGAAATAATCATTCATGCCGAAACATAGCCAAAACTCAAGACTTTGGAACTTTGACCCCAGGTCAATAGGTCACGGAGAGAAGAGTTTGTTTGTGATACCTCTGTTAGAGAAAATTTTGACTTATATATTGGTACCTAGATCATGCCACTTGTTCAATGAAAAGTGGAGATAAGGTGTATGCTATCCCCTACCCTTCCCCTTATATTTTGCAGTTGCTTTTAGGCGCTAGGCATCATCCACGATGGCTCTCAAATATCGTCACCAAAAATATTATATGGGACAATATTTCGCTTTGGGGACAATCAAAAATTCTGAAACTCGACACTATTAGCTTACAAATATGGTTAACCTTTTAAAAAAGATAACCTGTTGGGTGAATGGGAACCCCCTTGGCGCCAATGACTACCAGTCGTGCCTCCTGAGATAAGTGCAACTATTTGGGAATAGTCACGGTGGAGTTTAGGCACACAGCCTGGTGTGAAGGATGGAAAGGGAGTACAGACTTTTCGATTGATAGATTTTAGTGATTAGGACCTAAGCTAATAATTTTGTTGCAGTGGCATTTTTGAAATCCAATATGGCTGCTACCATGTCCAAAAATCACTAAAACTCCCCTTAAGTATTTCAGATAGAGAGAGACAAAATATGCTCGGTACCC